>JAAGAY010145795.1:0-45789 GCA_011801015.1 Ardeotis arabs
GGGGCAGAGAGGGGGAGGCGCGAGCCTTGTGGGCCTTGCAGGCCTCACCCTCTGGCCTCCCGCCAGGCGGCTGACTGGGCCCAACTCAGCCCAGCCTGGCTGCAAGAAGTGGAGAGGAGATGAGAAGTGAATAAGATGTAAAAAGGATCCTGAGAGGCGTCTGCCAGCCTGTTGTGAGGAACGGCTGCAGATGCCAAGGTCAATGAAGAAGGAGGGGGAGGAGTAATGCGGCTCCCGGCCAAGATTCCCCTGCAGCCTGTGGTGACAACCACGGTGGAGCAGGTTGTCCCCCTGCAGCCCATGGAGACCCACGGAGGGGCAGAGATTCACCTGCAGCCTGTGGAGGACCCCACGCTAGAGCAGGTGGAGGCCTGAAGGAGGCTGTGGCCCGTGGGGGGCTCACTGGGGCAGCTCTTCTGGAGGGACTGCACCCCGTGGAAGAGATGACCCACGCCGGAGCAGTTTCACGAAGGACTCTGGCCCATGGGAGGGACCCCACGATGGAGCAGAGGAGGAATGCGCGGAGTTCTTCCCCCAACAATAAAGTAGCAGTGTGAAACAACGCGTGATGAACTGACCATGACCCCCATTCCCTCTTCCCCCCTGTGCCGCTCGGAGGGGGAAGGTGGTAGAGATAATGTTAAGCCCAGGAAGAGGGAGGTGTAGGGGGGGAGGTTATCTTGTTCCCTGTCTCATTCTCCTGCTAGTTTTAGAAAAATAAATGAATAGTTTTCCCAAGTCGAGTCTGTTTTGCCTGTAACGGTAACTTTAAGGATTTCTCCCCGTCCTTATCTCAAACCTTGAGCTGTTTTGCCTTATATCATCTCCCCCTATTCTCTCGGAGGGTGGGGGGAGCGAGAGAGAGACTGCATAGTCTGGTCCTGATCGCGGCTGAACTACAACAGCAGGCAAAGTAGTATTAATAACATAATGAAAAATACTGGTAATGGAATACTGTTTCATTATGATGCAGCTGTTGATATGTGTAGACTGTGTAGTGATAGGTTTGACAATCATAAGCGTAGCATGGAACTGAGTGCAAAACAAATTGAACTACAATAAATAAGTTTCTTTAAATAAACGATACTATACTCATATCTTGATCTCCTTTAACTATGTTTAGTGTGTTTAGTATAGTCTCTTTGATATCAGATATGACTATGTGTGATCAATATTTTGTCCTCAATAACATTTAAACAGTCTAATAACTTTTAAAACAGCTGCTCATGGAGACTAGGGAAGTAGGACACACCTTGTAAGGGAACTGAAAATTAAGAAAACTTATCTATCACTGTTCTTCAAAATATTTTTGAGTGTAAAAATGGAGTGCCTCCTCAGTAAACAAGCTGTGACATGTAAAAAAATCAGGAACACCGTGTGAGTAACAGTTGAAAACTGAAAAGAGTATGAGTATTTTTTTAAACACCCACAGTCAATATGTGTAACTTTATGCAATATGGATATCACAGGAGAATCACACATTATCAGTGAAGTGCGTCATGGCTCATAGAGACATAAAACAAATGTATAACAAAGTAGAACCAGAAATCATTAAATTATGTTGGTTTTCTCCTAATATTTATGTGCATATTAAACTAAGGAAAAAAAAAAACCCATGTATTTTTAATAGTTATGATTTTTAATATTCTCTCTGTTAAACAAAAAGAAAATAACTTACTAGTTGCTAGGTTCCAAATGTACCCTAACATTCCTTCAGTAAACCTATCAAGTATGCAATCAGTAACTAAATTCCTCCAGTAAAGGAATCAAAAAGTATACTACTAAGAGAGATCACAGGACAAGTTATATTTGACAACAAAAACTATGGAAGGTTTTTTTTAGTCTATGAGTACTTCAGTATTTTTCAGTGGGGCTAAGAGTAACATATTTTCAGTAAGAACATATCCAAAAGTAAATGTGCCATCAAATTCCTTGCAGATATCCCCTTGTTGTATCTCACTCAATGCCACTGCTTTTATCTTACAACATCTCAAAGGAGGAAAAAAACGAGGAACTGATTTCTCATCACTAAATAAGGTGAAATTATACTTGTGAGTAAGTCGCTGCTAAGGTCCTCACATGACTACCATAATAAAAGCTTCAACTTAACACCTCTGACCTCCATCTCTCACCACATTTAAGATATTTCTTGTTTAAAGGGTTGTGCAAAAAGGTCTCAGGTGGCAGAAATTATCTAGTATACTTGATTCCAACTGTAGATTTTACCAGTAGTGGACTTTTTTTTTGCTTCTTCTAGATAGAAATTTATCACTTGTATTCTGTTCTTATTTCATATCCACCATCAAAAACATCTTTCTGATTTCATACACATTCATTTACATAGTGAATTTTTTGATGAATTGTGCCTGGAATTTCAAAGGACCAATTGAAATGAATGAAGCCAAATGGAACCAATTGCAAGGGCAAAAAAGTTATTTGACTGTGTACCTATAATCATAAGTGAAAGTTTACCTATCAGAATACAGATGCAATGAATCCTAAAGACATAAAGTCTAAACAGTCTTCAGAGACCCTCTGTTACACACAGAGGCCTCTCAAATTTGACTGATAGCTTATAATTAACTTTTTTATTAGGAAAATTACACATGATCTACTTAAAAATGATTTAAAGGTTTCTCAAGAGAAGCTAATCAGCTACTTACTCCCTTACATTTCATTTCAAGTTCTTTAATTCTAAATTAGACTTTGTTTCTATGTTGAAAATAAGTAAATAAGGTAGTATTATTAATAAAGTACAGATATAAAGTATCTAATTTACTAACTGGTAACTTTTTCCATCTTTGATTGCACTACTTCACTCATACCAACCCACTTAGTCTCTTCACACATGTCCCATTATGTTAGTGTCAGACTGTTGCTACAGAAGAATGGGAAAAGGCATTAAAAAAAAGTAGCAGATTTCTGTATATTCTAAGTATAAGATTTCTGTATATTCTAAAGATCTCTTCTGGTTAAAAAAAAAAGTGCTACTGGTGTTAAATTCATAGAGACTTCTTAATTAATATGAAGGCAGTCTGTATGTAAGCAGAACACATATCGTATCATAAGGTTATTTAGTGCATCACAAACTGTGGTTCCTCAGGGTCAGATGTGCTTTCCACAAACAGCTATTTCCCACAGAGGTTTTTTCAATTTTGAAGGTCAATCAAATTTTTTGCCACTTCTTCCTATCATACTAAGTCTCAGATTAATCCAAATACCTTCTGTGGTGGCAAAGTATGTGTATGAGAAATATGTCTTCTGTCGCAGTTTAGCCCCGCTCGGGTCCGGACTGTGCAGTCTCTCTCTCACTCCCCCCACTCTCAAGGGAATAGGGAGAGAAAATGTAAGAAAAAAAGGCTCAAGATTTGAGCTAAGGACAGGGAGACATCCTTAAAGTTACCGTTACAGGCAAAATAGACTCAACTTCATGAAAACTATTTGTTTATTATTAAAACCGAAGCAGGATGATGGGAAGGGGAATAAGATCACTCCCCACCCCTTGCTCCCTCTTCTCGGGCTTAATATTATCTCTATCTCCTTCCCCTCCCTGAGCAGCACAGGAGGGAAGAGGGAATGGGAGTTATGGTCAGCTCATAACTTGTTGCTTTCTACCGCTCCTTCCTCTTTGGGGGAAGAACTCCTCACATTCCTCCCCTGCTCTAGCGTGGGGTCCCTCCCATGGGCTGCAGTCCTTCTTCAAACTGCTCCGGCATGGGTCATTTTTTTCCATGGCGTGCAGTCCCTCTGAAATGGTTGCTCCAGCATGGGCCCTCCACAGGCTGCAGCCTCCTTCAGCCATCTGCCTGCCCCAGCTCAGGGTCCTCCATGGGCTGCAGTGGGACAGCCTGCTTCACCATGGTCTTTACCACCGGCTGCAGGGGAATCTCTGGCAGGAGCAACATTACTCCTTCCCCTCCTTCTTCACTGACTTTGGCGTCTGCAGCCATTCCTCTCACCAGAAATTCTTCACAATCGGCAGGCAGACAGCTCTCAGGTTCTCTTCACATCTCATCTTCTCTCTCCTTGCAGCCAGGCTGGGCCGAGTCAGGCCCAGACGGCCGCCCAGTGGGAGGCCAGAGGGTGAGGGTCACAAGGCCCACAAGGCCCACAAGGCTTGCGCCTCCCCCTCTCCGCCCTGGCTTCAGCTTCTTCACATCACCTCTTCTTCTTATTTTTTTTTTTTCTTGTTTTTCCCTATCTCAAAGATGTTATCACAGAGGCATTATCAAGGAACATTCTGCTACCAATTGGCTCAGCAGTGGGTCTACCCTAGGCCCAGCCAAGTCCACCAGACAAAGGGGAAACAACTTCTAGCAGCTTCTTATAGAAGCTGCCACCGTAGCCCCCTCTCACTAAGTCAAACTAACACGCCTTATGTGCCAGATTACTCAGAGTCAATTTCATCATTTACTGAATTTCAGAGCAATAGATTACCAGTTTGCAGTAATGGAATAAAATATCTAAAGGTAGGAAAATAACAAAAGTGTGATGAAAATACGTTTTTTTAAAGTTAATTTTTGACTTCTCCAGTGTATCTACATCCCTCTTAGATTGTCAGAATTTCCATCTGAGATGCAGCTCCAGGTTTTAGACACCTCAGTTAATTTATCTGACTATAGGAGTTCACATGTAAAATAGGCTATGAAGCTCACACTGAGTTTAATGGAAATCTGACCTAAATCAACTTGTGTCCACACACAAGTGTCTAGTAACATTTGATAAGACCTAGAGCTTTAAATATATCCACACAGTAGAGGCAGATATAACAAAGGACTTAGAGGAGATGTGTGTGCTCCTGGAGTGACAGCCTGATGCCAGTTATGATTTGCTGGAGTATCTCAAGCAAAGTTCTGGAGGCCTAAGTGTGTACAATCACATTGTAACTTCTTTGTTAAAGATAGTCTTTGGCTACTCTGACAGTCTCTGTCACTAGCAAAATGTTACTAACATAAAGCAAAAGGATATCTTTTCCAAAATCTGTTAAGATTCTTGAATATTTTTTTTTTTTTCTTCATGTTTAAGATAAGGCAGAAGGTGTTATTTCCTACCCTTTATTCTTGGCCTCATATTATTTATTTCGTGTATAGTCTGAAGGTATGCTACTAAAATTTTATGAAACTTGAGATAAAATCTAAAGAATTTGCAAGTTTATTACTAGATTTGTAATCAACATTATTCTTTAAGAGCCTTAAAAAGACTGAGTGTGGTAGCCAAAGTGGTTAAATTTAGAATAGGATATTTTTTGAGTAGGAATTCTATATCTTGCCACTTTTACAGGCTTTTGTTTTTATAGGACCTCCACTTGAAAATAATCATCAAATAGTGTAATACTGTCTAATGTCTGAACATCACTAATTTAGCAGTCACAATATGAGGGACTCACTTAATCTTCATTATTCTTCCTGCAAGATAAGCATCTGCATATGTTGATCTTTAACTTTTTTTAGAAGCCTGAAACTAAGAAAATAGTTTTCTCTCTTCTTAGGACTTTCTATTCATGCCTTCAATGGCTTCTCCTTCAAATAAGGAAGAAAGAAAAAAGAAAAAAAAATGCTACCCCTCATTGTGGTTTAGCCTGGGTAGGGAGCTAGGGCGCACATGGCCACTTGCTGACTCCTCCACAGTGTGATGGGGAAGAAAATCAGAAGGGTAAAAGTGAGAAAACTCACGGGTTGAAATAAAGACAGTTTAATAGAGAAAACAAAGCTATGCGCACGGGCAAATCAAAATAAAGAAATCATTCACTAATGCCCGTCGGTAGACAGATGCTTAGCCATTTCTAGGAAGGCAGAACTGCATGATTCATAATACTTACTTGGGTAACCCTAGTAACTTGGTGTGGAATATCCCTTTGGTTAGTTGTGGTCAACTGTCCTGAATGTGCCCCTTCCCAACTTCTTGCACAACCCCAGTCTACTTGCTGGCAAGGCAGCATGAGAAACACAAAGGCCTTGACTCTGTGCAAGCACTGCTCAGCAATAATTAATCAGTGTATTATCAACACTCTTTTGGTCACAGATACAAAACACAGCATCACATGAGGTGCTATACCCCAGCCAAAACCAGTACACTCTTAGACTTTTAATAAATTACCAAAAATAAAATTGAATTAAATAAAAAAAAATCCCTTTCTTCCTGATTTTTTTTTTTTTGGTAGATGAGATATCTTTTCTATTACCTGTTGAAAAAAAGAAGGGGCTACAGATTTATGAAAAAATGTGTTGTATAAGATCTTATAAGTAGAAGTGTTAGAAATTCCATTTTAAATGTGGAAGTGGTTATTTGTTTTACCTAAACTGGTATGTCCAGTGTTATTTAAAAATAGATTTCCTGGTTTCCACGGCAATTAGAATTATTTTGTCTCTTTAATTTGAAGGGGGTTTTTTTTGACACAGTAATCTTGAATCACAACAACTAGGCAACTTCAGAGACCTGACTTCAGATTCTCAGCCCCATTGAAATATTTACATTGAATCATAAACTAAAACATCAGATAAACTATTAAGATTGTTATTTATTAGACTTGCTGTCATTTGAAAAATTCTCCTGCACCCTCTCCAAAAAACACCAACTCTCAAAGCATATGAATTCATATTACCATGTGATGTTTATATTTTAGTGGAAACACTGAAAATCACTGTTTATATTGTAGCCTATTGTATTAGTTTCTGTACAAATATGTAGGAGGAAAATCAATCTAGCAGTGAAATTTGCCATTTGAATTGTCAATGCAAAGATACAGTTGTAGGCATGTAACATCGGAAATACTTATTTTAAGTATTTGTTCCTTATGTAAATTGGTGCAAGCTACTGCTTTCCACAGCTTCAACACACAAGCAAGTTGACTAGCTGCCCAAAACTTTCCAGTTAATAACAAAACAAATTTTGGCAATATCCGATAGTAGTTTTACTGTAATACCTATCATGAGTTGTTCAAGGGCTTCAAGTTAGTTTCGTAGAGTATTGGAAAAGATATCAGAGAACAATAACTTCTACAAGACACTGATATGGATTGTATTCAAATGCATGATGGAACATCTGCCCCTCGCCCCCAACAAACTGTTTGAGTAATAATATTTATTTTGATAGTGATAACTCTGAAATAAGAACATCTCTGTAAGACAGAAATGTGACAGGAAAAAATGCCTAAATTTCTACTCAATTTTTACTTTAATTTAATACACTGTAAATCACAATGATGAAGAAAAATATTTCATCAAATACTTAAGACAGAATTCTGTAATGCTGTAACGTATTGAATAATATGAACATAGAAAATTGCAGCATATTGTAATACATTCAGTTTATGTGGAGCTGGCAAATAACTCAGACATGATTTACATTTTCAAATATTTACTTGGAGTATTGTTGAGGTATGATATACAAACTACAGAAGCCATTAATCAGGCTATTTGGTTCTGAACACTGGTATTAGCTCATTAATTTCCCTGCAATGTAAATGTGTTTCCATTAAGCCAAAATTTTGCTATCAGCATTAAGTGTGAGTCAAAAGGTTGATATTCCAACTTCACTTACATTGTGTTCTGTGAATGTTCAATCTGCAAGCTATTAAGTTGAGATGTACCAATCAGAGTTAAAAATCATGTACACTCCAAGTCCTGGCTGGGTGCATTTGATTGCAATCAAGAATCATCTGATCATCTAACCAAGAGTGCTGGATATAAAATATACTTTGAATTTTGTGATATCTCACTTAAAGGATGTATAATTCTCTCCTTCACTGACAGGGTTTTGATTTGCAGTCTGGTTGTTTTTCTACTCATGCAATGATCTTTGAACAAAAACCAAATTATGTCCATAAATACATCTTTATATCGTACATACATGTCACAATACACACAAGCGCATCATCTTATAAATACTACATCTTAATATATATATAGTATCACATACAAAACGAACACATGTTTAGGTATAGTTTTAATAAGAATAGAATAACAATTAATCTATAAATAATATAGATTTCTCTTTTTTAAGACATTCTATGGCTAACTAGAACTTACATATTCTGTGTTGTAGTTAATTCTTCCTTCTTGTTTCTTAAATTCTGATTTGGAAACTTTTAGTAAATAATAAAATACATTTCAGACATGTTTTATGATTAGCTCATACAAATCCTGCTATTTTTTTATGCCTTTTAAAGGTATAGAAATAACAATTTAAAATATTTAAATAAAATGTATTTTTAGTATACAGACATTGTTTGATGTTAATTTTACTCCCTATTTTGTCTTTCTGACTTTGATGTGCAGGTTTCTGTTATTTTAAACAGTTGTTATATAAAAAGGATAATTTTTACATCACAGCTGTCCCTCTAGTCTGTAACAATGATTCCTAATCTGAGTAAGATTTCTATATGCTTATCATTAGGAAAATGAATTAATGTAATAAAATACTGTATTAATATCTGTCTTCTTTTAAAGAAGGGTAGTAAAACTACTGTTCCATGGATATTTTTATTTATGTATTATCAAACAATAACAGAAGCTACTCAGAGATGACACCACTTCTTATTTCTGTAACAAATGCTTTTCATAAAGAAAAGGAAATTAATAAAAGAGTAACTGTTTAGTCCAGAGGGAACTAAGGTCTGACTGAAAAATATTCTGCAAATATTCTCAGTAAAAAAAAAGAGGCAGTTCTTTTTTCTCAAATCAATTGTTTTTATAGGTCAGATAGGATAAAGCTTTGGTTTCTTTTAAGCACCATAGTGTCACAGAGTGCTATTAATACAGTATGTTGCTAAAAAAAATAAAGCCACATAAACCTACTTTTGGATTATTATCCGGTTTGCATATATGTTTTTCATTCAAGCAAACCATATTCCACTCCTCTATACAAGCCTTTCTGTCAATTTCTTTCAAAATATGAACTTTGACTATACAAATAATATATTATACAATTTATCCTTCTTTTTCGGGAGGGGTAAGGAAATATGAAAATGTTCTACCACCAAAGCTTATCCTGTGCTCTTAGACATATAGACACTTACAGAGTAAAGAACAAAAGGAGTGCCTCCAGGTGGCAAGTCCTACCCCTCTGTAATATTCCTATCTTTTAAGAATTAATATCAGAAGTATTTACCTTTATTAACCACAGTAGGAAACTGAGTGACTAGAGATGTTTTAGGTGGCCAGATACATGAAGAAAGAAGAGAAAACCTAAACAGTTTTTCTAACAGAAGACAGACTTTCGGAAACATTCATTGTAATATGAGAAGAGAGATGGATTTTTGAGGTTTTATGATTTAAAATAAATATTTTCAGCCTTCATTTTAAATCCTAGATTTTTCAAGAAAGAAGTCACTGTTGCAAATAACACCTCCAAATGATCCTTTATCTTGCAGGTCAGAACACTAACGTTTCACCTCTTGCTGCCAAAATAATTAAATGTATGAGGTCTGAGGGTTAAAAATACTTGCAGAAGGCAGGAAAAGTGAGTATATGACGATAAATGAGTAAAGAAGATTACTTTTTTTTCAAGTGTGGTATATATACTTTCTAGTTTAAGCAAACATATAGTCAAGAAAAATAGTTTGAGGAGCAAGAATTCACACATGGTTTTTGTTCACTGTGATGTGTCACCTTTCCGTCAGATAAATTGTTGTATTTCAAAGTGAACATAACAACACTTTCCAAAGAAGTGTTGTGATCTCTAATTATGAATCTTTTAAAATAATATTTAATGGTTTTGCACATATCATTTTACTGTTTCTATTTCCAAATAAGATGCTAGATAAATCTGTTTTAGCTAGCTAATATGATCAAGGATTCTTGACGGACACTGTAGAAAATACAAGTAGTCAAGCAGTAGAGGAAGAGGGAATTAACTTATTCAATCTTCCATTAGTTTTTGTTAAGCAGACTGCTATAAAGTAATCATCTCCGTGCCCTCTATGACTTTTAGTAAGTATGCGTATCACTGAGTAAAATTCTCTGAACTATATCTCCAGCAACTGGTGTAGCAAAGAAGGAAGTGGATCACTGTAAGTGTAAAAAAAAAGATGATGGAAATCAGATAACTTGAAAAATTGTTTCTAACCACATCTTCATGGACATTTTAAGTAAACCTGTAGTTGAGTTGCTGTCAAAAGAAACAGATTTTCTTTCCTTGTCCCAGGGTGTTAAATTGTTGTGTTTTGGTTTTTTTCGGTTGGTTTTTCCCCTATAAACAACAATAACAAAAAGTCTATGGTGTAATCACAGGACCAATACACATCGGAATTACCTTCTAGACATGTACATATTTTCTTAGATTAGTTTTGTTCCATAAAATTGCCTGCTTTTCTTCACTGTCTGCAAAGGAAATCTATGATGACAAATCATAGAAGTTCAAATTACAGGCTGCTTCATTTGGTCAGATGACTCTCACTGATAATGTATGGAGGCAGTCCTACAGATTTTTGCACCTTAACCCTTCATGAAAGGAAGTCACTGGGTTCTTCACAACTGACTGGCATTCAACCATCAAGTAGGTTGACAGTAGCCTTCTATCAAGTGTAAACCATTACAGACTTCCATTACAACTTCAGAGTTCAAGTAAATAAGCAATGGCTGTCCCTACATGAGACACTAATACAGTTTGGGCCTAAACGAATTATATTTCCTTAATTTATTCCTTATTTATTTATTTATTTATTTATTTATTTATTTATTCCATATAAGAATATATGAAAGTAAAAAAGAAGTCACCAATGTTTCTAGTACCAAGCCAAGAAGATGCCATGTGAATGCACTTCTTAGACCCAATGTTTCTTAGTTTCTTCCAAGTAAACTCATATCTTCAAAGTTAATTTTTAGTGAGTTTGGTGTGAAAACATTACCCTTTAATAAAAATAATTCTGGAGTCTTTAACAACTTTTCTCCCTCTATTTTTATTTTCTTTTTATATTTTAGGTAGTAGGGCATTTGAAAATTTTAGTAGGCTCAGGAATTATTTCTCATTTGACATTAGGATACTTTTTCAACTCATTGCAGGCCAGTCAGTCTCACATCTGTACCTGGCAAGGTCATGAAGCAGATTCTCCTGGAAACCATGCTAAGGCATAAGGAAAAAAACCATGGCTTTACCAAGGGTAAAACGTGCCTGACCAGTTTGGTGGCCTTCTGTGACAGGGTTAAAGCATCTATGGAAAAAGGAAGAGCAACTGACATCCTCTATTTGAAATTATGTAAAGCATTTGATACTGTTCTACATGACATCCTTGTCTCTAAACCTGAGAAACATGGATTGGATGGATGGACCACTCAGTGCATAAAGAATTGGCTGGATGGCTGCACTCAAAGAGTTGTAGTAAAAGGCTCAATGTCCAAGTGGAGACTGGTAACAAGTAGTGTTCCTCAGGGGTGAGTATTGGGGCTGTCCCTGTTTATCATCTTTATTGGCAACATGGAGAGTGGGATAGAGTGTACCCTCAGCAAGTTTGTCGATGACACTAAGCTGTGTGGTGCTATTGATGCACTGGAGGGAAGGGATATCATCCAGAGGGACCTTGACAGCCTGTAGAGATGGACCCGTGCAAACCTCATGAAGTTCAACAAGATCAAGTGGACTAGATGACCTTTGAAGGTCCCTTCCAACCCTAACCATTCTATAAGTGCAAGGTCCTGCACATGGGATGGAGCAATAACAAGAACAAATAAAGGCTGGACAGAGAATGGATTGAGAGCAGCCCTGAGGAGAAGGAGTTGGGGGTGACGGTGGTGGACGAGAAGCTCCACATGAGCCAACAATGTGCACTTGCAGCCCAGAAAGCCAGCTGTATCCTGGGCTGCATCAAAAGAAGCACAGCCAGCAGGTCAAGGGAGATGATTCTGCCCCTCTACTCTGCTCTCATGATGAGGCATCCACAACTTCTCTGAGCAACCTGTTCCAGTGTCTCACCACTATCCTAACAACAAAAAAAAAAAATTGTCATTATGTCCAATCTGATCCTACTCTCTTTCAGTTTAAAACCATTGTCTCTTATCCTGTCACTGCAAGCCCTGGTAAAATCTCTCTGTGTCTTTCTTATAAGCCTCCTTTAAGTACCAAAACTCTGCAATAAGGTCTCACTGGAGCAAACAACCCCATCTTTCTCAGCCTTTCTTCATAGGAGAGGTGTTTCAGTCATCAGGTCATTTTTGTGTCATTTTTGACCCTCTCTAAAAAGTCCATGTTTTTCTTATACTGACTGGGGACCCCAGAGCTGGATGCAGTACTGCAGATGGGTTCTCACAAGAGCAGAATAGAGGGAGAGAATCACCTCCTTCAACCTGCTGGCCACAGTTCTTTTTATGCAGCACAGGTAAGAGATGACATTCAAAAATAAAATATAAATAACTTTACATACACAAATGTTCTAAAAATAATAAATATATTTTATTTATAATTTAAAAAATTAAAAATCTCTTTTTTTTTTTTCTTGGAGAAGTCTCAGAATATAAGGACCTTCACAGGCCAAAATAGATGAGTAGTAACCAAATTCAGCAATATGGATCATGATTCATCTTTGATATACAGAAATTCCACTTAGTGAAATTAAATTAAAGGACACTGAAGTGTAAAGTAATTAGTTCCTTACTCAACAAAATTAAAGAGACAAACAAAAAGCTGGTTTTTTACATGATTTTTTTTTTAATAGTTGTCTAAGTGAAAGCAATATACCAATAAAAAGATCATCAGCATTCTTCTATGCGGTCACATGGTTTTTTTTCTTTTTCTTCTGTTTCCTTTTGTGTTCTTGAAGTTATTTTTAGATGAAAACATAAGCTATGTCCTGAAAGCTGGATGAAGTATTCAAACATCAAACCTGCTTGAAATCAGGTCTTGAACTTTATCACATACTGTCTGCTATTCCTGTACAAAGTGAGAATTTAAAAAACAGTTCAGAATAAATGTTTGACTCAGACTTTGTATAGATATATATTAAAACCAAGATAATAAAACATCATGCTTGCTTATTTCCCCCAAAGCCCACAGTACTTTATTTCATCTTCCTGCTTGGTTTTGTAAAAGACAAGCATGGTTGTATCTTTTTTTTTAAAAAAAAATACATGGCTGACAGCTTTTTCCTTCTGTGACTACAGAAGAGCTCTTTCAGCTTCTCTGAATTACTATCTAGTCTAGGACCTAGATTCTGGATACTTTTCTACTGCCATAATTCAATGAATGTATCTGACAGTTATAGTCATATAATAGTTAAAAAAAAGTAGTTAAGACAAGTGAAAGAAGAGCATTATTACTTTTTTTTCAAGTCTGTTAAGATATGAACTACATACATCACCAAAAGGCCATAAAAATTTCATTGCTGCAGTTAATAGTGTATATGTGTAAATGTGACATTAGAAGTCTCAAGAGTATCATTCAATAGCCATTCCCACATGGATTTTGGTGAAGTAGAAAAATAGAGCACTGAAGCAAATCTAGCTCTTGAATTAAGATGGATTTTCTCTCAGTTTGCTGAAAAGATTATTTTGCAAGGTTTCTTGCGGAAGAGAGAAACTCAAAACAAAACTCAACTTTCCAAAGAGCATTTTTGATAAAGACAAGTTTGACGTAAATCGAGAATCATCATTTTAAAAATAACACACCTGATTCTTTCCAATTGCGATCACATCAGAACTGATTTATCTATATTGTAAGAGAGAGCTGAGGCAGACATGAACTGTACTGTTCAGAACTGCTTGTCCTCAATAAGGATTATTTAGCCCTCTAAGCACTACTGACTGCTCATCACGCAATGAAAGTTGTGCTGATGCGAAAGTAGCTCTGATGATGGTTCATATACACATTCTTGCAGCTCCCTTTCATTTTGCTACTGATTGACTGCAGACACTACGCAATTTCTCTTGAAACTGTTAAATTGATTGATCAAAGCCCAGTAATGTCTTTCATCTCATTTCCAGCTACTAATTCTGTTTCATGAGCAAAGCAATGAATCAACTATAACTTTTGGAACTTTTTAAAGCCCTGTGCAAAGTCTCTTCTTATATCCTCTACTATTAGTAATTTCACTGATTTCTTCTCTTTTGTATTTCAAGAATATGTTCCTTAAGAAGTTAATAGATTAGGAAAAATAAAACCAGACTTGAATATGGCTTCTTTTGTGAGGTGGTTTCTTTCCCTCCATCTAGAATTTTTAGAAAGATATTGCAAAAGTTGTTAATATCCATTTTCTTACAGATTGAGTCATTTTGTCAAAACTCTAAAAACACCACAAGAAATTTAGCGACAAAGACATCATACTGTCAGCATACACAATGCATCCCAGATGCAAGACCAACATTATTTTCAATTAAAATAATAAATTGATTAATCTTAAAATTATTTGATAGTTTATCAATACTGTAAAAAAATCCCTTAATGTGTGAACATACACCGTAGAAAGAGATATCAAAGTAAAAATGACTGAGAATAACTAAGAATTAGGTTCTCACTGATTCCATTGGAAACAAAACTGACTATAGATCATAGGATTCGATTAAGCTTGTGAAATTTTACTATATTCATAGGAAAACATATTATTAATTATAAGAATGTAAAGTAGACATACATAAAAAACCTGCTATCAAAGTAACTGGAAAGATTTTTCTTTTTTTTTTTATCCTTTCTAGTTCTGTTGTGATGAAAGTTCAAAAGAAAGAAAAATAAAAGCTGGTTATTTTACAGAGACACTGGGAGTCACTAGAAGCACAGTTTGAGGTTCTATGAAGACAGGACAATTCTGTTGCCTAAATATGGATATCTAGCACCATTATATAAAGTATACATATATATATATGTATATATATATAAAAAACCCTGGCACAGGAGGATAGAACTTAGAGGTCCCCATATAAGAAGCAAGAGTTCAAGAATGAGAGCCAGGGCGTATCAAATGGCTTTGGATTTCCATTTTTAAGCATCTTCCTCACACCCTGAGGGTCAAATTTCTAGCTATTGAGATGATGGAGTAAATAACTAACTTATTTCTGTCTCAGATCTCATTTTAGGTCAAAAGGGTACAGTGATGTATTATATAAGAAAATATGCAAACATACGATCTTTTTTTCTACTTGTCTGAGGATTTTGTTTCATACGATGAGATTTTCACAGGTATGTTGCTAAACATGCAGTGGTTATCTGAACGTCTTCATTACAGTAAAAATGGATACATTCACTTTAAAAAATAAAGATCACATTTTAAGGGAACATTTTACAGAAAACAAGAAGTTTTTACTGGATTTATGATTTCACAGACATTTGTCTAAGCCCACTATATCATGATGGAGTATTCTAGGATTTTTATGCATTTAATTTATAGGTGTTGAGATTATGAGATTCTGAAAAACATGGAGGTGCACCAATATATAAATCACTGAATTTGCTCTAGAGGTAAGAAAGTATCTGTAGTTACTGTGCCTGAAAAAGTACATGGGAAAAAAATGGAGGATTAGTAAAAAAAGCATTTATACTGTGCCCCACTGATTTCAGCGGGAGGTGTACTCATTTGTCCAAAATCTAAAGTAGACAAGAGCCATGGAAACTCAGGCTTCCTAAAATAGATTGGAAAGTGAATAAAACAAGAAAGATATTTACTTTGTTTTATTTTACATTGAGTTTGGCTCATCTAAAATGAGATGGGTGGATGAAGGTTTTTGTCAGCTGCAATAAATGAGAAAGTCTAATTAATACATGTGCAATATATGCATGGATTTAGCTCTATGTTTGCTAAAACACATTAAACAAGAGTCAAGGCTAATGATCACATATCTAAATAAATAGCATTGTCATACTTAAAGCAACATATCGATGACAAATATAGTATATAGTGTACAGAAAGCAATTTCATGCTTCACTTTCCACTTATTTGCATTTTTTAGATAAGCAATTAATGTCCTTCCAGCTGTTTTTGGATCTTGTAGTTACTGGGAGTAGTACTGTGTGTATCTAAACTAAATTAATTAAATGCAGTAAAATCTTATGCTTGTTGAAACCGACTTCCTAAATCAGATGCAAACACCTATATTGGTTAAATGCAAAGGTTTATCTGGCTCAGTCTCCAGAGGTAGTCAATGGGGAAAATCTAGGGAAAAATACGTGAAAATTCCTATAAGTGTATTTTCTCTAGAAAAATCTTCCAAAACTGCATACAATACAGAGATTTACTCAGTTAAAGGATTTGTCTTTGCAGTTAATTTCAATATATAATGAAGTGGAGAAACAGACAACTTGCAAGGAGATAGTCTTCAGTTTTATTAAGATAGCTAAGGCTGATTGACGGTTGAATTCTGCCATACTTAAGAGCACCAGTTTACTAGGTTCCTTAAGCTGGTGAACAGGTTAAGTGCCTTAACTAGGTCATATGGTCCTACTTTAAAGAAATGTGAACCTTTCTAAGGGGGAAATTTTTAAAAAAGGTTCCTATATATGATTAAGCAACTAAACACAGACTTCAAAATACATAACTTAGAATTTCCTTCTCATATTTTATGTCAAGATCTCCTACTTTCCTTTTTTTTTTTCTTTTTTTTGTCGTACTTTTAGAAAGGAAATAGTTATGGAGAATACCACAATTTATAATATTTTCTGCCACTATAATGCACATGCACTTCCTTTCCTTTACCTTTTCTGAATTTCCAGACTTGGAGTACTGCAGTAATCATATTTAAGTTTTTCAGCTAGCATAAAATGAGAATTTTTCTTCGAAGTTAGTAATGTAAATCATCAATTTTAAATAGTCATTTCCCCCTCCCTCCTCATAGAAGTACGTTTCTGAAGTCTTTGTTATAGTCAGTTCTGTGCACTGAATACGAGCTCTGTCCAAACATTAGAGAATGATATGCAGCTGTAGGCTAAATATTAACAAGAAGAATTAAATGTGTATCACTATTTCACAACTATCCATAACAGGAAAAAATTCTAGAATCCGAAATTAAGGATGACTTAGATATTAGTCTGAAGGAATACAATAAACTAATGAAAAAAGAGAAAAAAAAATCACATAAGGACTGACATTAATTAGATCAAACAATACAATTCCACTCAAGAGTGGCAGTTTCTAGACAAGTTATACAAGGATGTAGAGTGTAGATTTTTCTCTTGTAACAGTCTTTGGCAGCATACTTAGCTTAAGTTAAATGGTCCTATACCTAAGATATGTACAGTAATTCCAGGTTCGTAAGAAAACTGGTGATCCTGATGCTTCCTTTTATACAGTACTGATGTAGTATTATTCACAAGCATTAAGAAGTGTTTATTTGTAATGTCTGCCCACTCACTTCTCGGAAACAGGCACAACCAACTATAGTATAATGCAATAGCTTAATGCATATTTTAAAATATAATTTTGGATGGAACTATTTGTTGTTTGTTGTGGTTTTTTGGGTTTTTTTTTTTTTTTTTTTTTTTTTTTTTTTTTTTTTTTTTTTTTTTTTTTTTTTTTTTTTTTTTTTTTTTCATTCAGTAGCATTGGATAGCTTATCAGAATAATTTCACTGATTCACAAATACTCTCTGCACTTATCCAAGAAGCTCAGACTGATTATCTGACTCTTTGTTCATTTCAATTTCTCAGCCATGTACAAATATGATTAATATTTCACTAATCCTATAGCTACATAAGCAATAAGGTGGTGACAAAGATATTGTCTTCATTATTGTCAAAGAAAGTTGTTATGACCTAGGGCCCTATCAAGTTCGTGATTCTCTTGGACTAAATTAAGGGGAAATGACACCAAACAATCGATTTAACACTTTATTTAACATTAACCATGAACAAATTAACTTTGAAAACTTGGAAAGCATAAAGGGGTTGATAGCTGGGGCTCTTATCGGAACTTTGTAAGAAGAAAAATGAGAAAACGGAAAGGAGAAAGAGAGAGGGAGAGAAAGAAATATCACCACCTTTGGATCCAGCACGAGAACTATGACAGAGGGGCATGACAATCCTCCAGTGGCAGGACTGCTTATGGCTCCCTGGGGCAGTGTGAGACCCCATTTGGAGTACTGTGTCCAGCTCTGGAGCCCCAATGTAAGAAGGACATAGACTTGTTGGAGCAGGTCCAGAGGAGGGCCATGAAGATGATCACAGGGCTGGAGCACCTCTCCTATGAGAACAGACTGACAGAGCTAGGGCTGTTCAGCCTGGGGAAGAGAAGGCTCTGAGGAGACCTTATAGCAGTCTTCTAGTATTAAAGGAGAGTTATAAGAAAGTCGAGGAGAAACATTTTACAAGGGGTAATAGTTTTAAACTAGAAGGAGGTAGATTTAGACTAGCTGTAAGGAAGAATTTTTTTATAATGAGGGTGGTGGAACACTGGAAGAGGTTGCCCACAGAGGTGGTATATGCCCCATCCCTAAAGTCTGGTTGGATGGGGCTCTGAGAAACCTGATCTAGTTGAAGATATCCCTGCTTCTTGCAGGGGAGTTGGACTAGATGACCTTTAAAGATCCCTTCCAACCCAAACTATTCTTTGATTTTATAACTTGATAATATTTTTTTAAAATGTTATCTGAACAGTGTCTACCAGACCTGTAGAGAATAATAACATCAAGATAACGAAGTACAATTTCTGAACAATGCAAAAAAAAAAAGGCTGTTCTCTCTCTTTTCCATGCTTAAGTACTTTGAGCTAGATCTTACTTCTACAGTTATTCCTTCCATAATTAATGTACAGAAGTTTTCAGTTTTAAAAATGATTGCTGATTTTTTTTTAATCCTTGTGCTACTGTTTTAGTAGTTAATTCTATATTTGTGTAGCTGTAGCTCAGAAAAAAATCTGCATATAGAGCCGCTATAACCTAAATTTAGTCCTAGACAGATATTTGAATATAAGTGAAAAATGCAAACCTTTACAAAAAAAATCTTGTCCCACATTATGCCAATAAAACTCTTATTGCAATTTTGGGATGATATGGCTTGGTTCCTGCTTCTAAAGTATGTAAAGCAGAATAAAATTATCCTTTAAAAATCTTATATATAGGGTCATACAAATATTTCCAAGAGGCTAAAGATCTACTAATGCATGGATCACAGTCATGCTTCATCATTAAATTTGTACACAATAAAAATATAATACCCATGAAGAAAAAGTAGGTGTATATGCAGTGTCATAGTTTAGTCCCTCTCAGGACCAGACTATGCAGCCTTTCTCTCACTCCCCCCACCTTCCACGGGAATTGGGAAAGATAATAAATGAAAAAAGGCTTGAGGTTTCAGATAAGGACAGGGAGAGATCCTTAAAGTTACTGTTATGGGAAAAACAGACTTGACTTGGTGAAAACTATTAGTTTATTATTAAACCTGAAGCAGGATAATGAGAAAGAGAACAAGATAGCTTCCCCCCACCCCTCCTTCTTCCTGAGCTCTACCTCTTCCTCCCCCATGCGGCACAGGAGGGAATGAGGTTTATGGTCAGTTCATCACTTGTCACTTTACGCTGCTCCTTCCTCCTTGGGGGAAGAACTCCTCACGTTCCTCCCCTGCTCCAGTGTGGGGTCCCTCCCATGGGCTACCCTCCAGTGTGGGTCGTTTTTCCAAGGGGTGCACCCCCTCAGGAATGGCTGCCCCAGTGCGAGCCCTCCACGGGCCACAGCCTCCTTCAGGCCTTCGCCTGCCCTGATGTGAGGTCCTCCACAGGCTGCAGGTGGATCTCTGCTCCTCTGTGGGCCTCCATGGACTGCAGGGGGACAGACTGCTTCACCATGGTCATCACCACCGGCTGCAGGGGAATTCTGGCCAGGAGCCACATTACTCCTCCCCTTCCTTTTTCACTGACCTTGGCATCTGCAGCAGTTCCTCTCACAAGAAATTCTTTACAATCAGACTCAGGCAGATGCCTCTCAGGTTCTCTTCACATCTCCTCTCCACTTCTTGCAGCTGAGCTTGGACAAATAGGGTCCAGATGGCCACCCGGTGGGAGGCCAGAGGGTGAGGCTTGCGCCTCCCCCTCTCTGCCCCTACTTCAGCTTCTTCACATCTTTTTTTTTTTTCTTTTTTTTTTCTATTTTCCTCCTTTTAAAATATGTTATTGCAGAGACTTTATCACGGACCATTCTGCTACAAATTGGTTTGGCTCTGGCCAGCAGCACACCCGCCCTGGTCCCAGCCGAGTCCACTGGACAAAGGGGAGCAACTTCTGTTTCTTACAGAAGCTGCCACTGTAGCCCCCCACCTCACTAAATAAAACTAACACATGCACCTATTTTGGTAATAACTTTCACTAGAAGATTAACTCAATGACCTACTGGTACATTTCTATGAATTACTACTTAAAGAGACTCAATAAGCTCCTGGAGTGATGGTATTTACTGAAATCAGGAACTACTTCAAACAAACTTCTGTATGATTTTTGTCAGTTGTTATTTATCAACAGTCCAGGTGGTTTATATAAATGAAAGTAAACTTTAACCTAAAATATGTAGCAATAACCAAATTGCCCAAGTAATACCACATATTCTGAAATGTACTGTCTAATTCATAGAATAATAGAATCATAGAATGGTTAGAGTTGGAAGGGACCTTCAAAGGTCATCTAGTCCAACCCCCCTGCAAGAAGCAGGGACATCCCTGACTAGATCAGGTTGCTTGTTCTTGTTCATATATCTGCTGCTGTTTCTTATTATTCTTTTCTTGATTACTTTGTACTCACTTATGTGTGTTATGTCATAGCCATCATCTCTGCTACTGTCCTTCTCTTCATATTTCTATGCTACCTAGAACTCCCCAATCATTTAAGCCTGTCAGTAAATGAACCTCTTTATTTTTAAATGGCTTCCTAAAATGATCACTCTGTAAAACGCTTAAACATTAACTTAGGTAAAAAAAAAATGACACTTTCACCACAATAATAAATACTATTTTGTAAACAACTGAAGAAAATCCCATTTCACATGTTTATTTGTTTCAGACTGATTTCCTATTAAAATGTTGAAACATTTGGGATATGGT
Organism: Ardeotis arabs; assembly: GCA_011801015.1. Lineage (NCBI taxonomy): Eukaryota > Metazoa > Chordata > Aves > Otidiformes > Otididae > Ardeotis > Ardeotis arabs. The sequence goes on from JAAGAY010145795.1 coordinate 20,935, forward strand.
CTGTTGACTTTTTTTTATGTCTTTCACTCTAGTAGCAGTCTAACTATATCACTGGAATAACAATAATAACAGTAATTATAACAGCAACAATAACAAGATGATAATAATAAAAAGTAGACCAAAACAAAACAAAACCCACACCAAATAAGTGATGCTACTGTCTATGGCCAAGAAACATCTTTTGGGAAGAAAAATAGGTCATTTGGAAGACCAGAGGCCAAAAAAAAAAAAATACCCATCAAAAATTAATGTAACTATTTTTACATGCTGATTTCTTTATACTCAATTAATATAGAAGTTCTTTAATATGATATGATGTGGCTAAAAAACCACAGAAGTGTCTCCTGAAACTACTTCTTGTATATGAACAAAAGAGAGGAACAGCTGATTAAAGCTGAACAAATAATATCCCCAGTGCTGTCTAGGGCAGATGATTTCGTAACAGTAGGCACAGATAAGACTGAGGTATTCAACACCTTCTTTGCTTTAGTTCTCAACAATATCTTGCAGATCTTTATGCTTAGTTAAAGGGTTGTAAGAGAATGACTAGCAGCGAGTGAGGATGAAGTCAGGTGTTACTTGAGCAACATTTACCCATACAAAGCAAAAGGACCCAAAGGGCTTCCTCCCTGGCTGCTGAGAGAGCTGGCATAGACTCTGTGGCTTAATCTTAAAGTTTACATCAAAGAAAGTTTTTGCCTCGTTAAAGTTTCATTTCATGCCTTATAGTTGTGATGAATCTGGTGCTTTTGTGGATATGGTAGTGGAAACAAAATAAGATTAATTCGGTATTTCTCATCAGGTTTCAGAGAAAGTCCTAGGGAGTTCTATGTTTTAATGAAGTATTAAGCCTATCTTATAAATTCCTGGTAATATTGAATATTGCCATTTTAGCACATTCAATTGTGTAGGGTTTTTTTTTTTCCATTTCAATAACGCATGTTTTTTTTTTTTTATTAAATGGTATACCATGCGATCTGAAAAATTAAATTTTTAATTATTCTGGGAAAATTCTAGAACCTTTCCAGCTAATAGTTTTGAATCATCACCCACCTTTAATTAAGTAAAATAATCAATCAAATTTTTCACCACATTTTTCCTATTAAAATCTTTTAATATACACAGCTCTGTTGTTGTGATGTCTAACAATGATGAACAGGGAGCAACATCTAAGCATTAAGGGGTAACCCCCATCATCTCAAGTACCATTGAATTTGTGTAATGCTTGGGGATTTATTCCGGGATTTTTCTTGGGTTTTTTTTTGGTTTTTTTTTTGTTTGTTTTTTTTTTTTAGTTAACCAAACTCTAACATGTCCACATTTATATGATTTAATCTCACAGAACAAATGCTATCTGTCAAGAGAACATATGCTGTTATTGACTGTAAAGGTTAACTAGCATCAGTGGGAGAAATCCTAACTCTTTAGACATTCATGGCAAGTTTTGCTGCTAACTTTGAGCAAAACTGAAATTTATCCTATGTTTCCTAAGAGAAAGCTATAAAAAATGAATGTGAAATTATATAACTTGCTAAGGAAGGCCCTAAACAACTTAAAGATTATTAGTATCATTCAGTATAATGTAGAAAAGAAAGAGATATAGAATGGAGCTTATGCATGGTTTTCCAGGCTGCAGTATACTATATCTATGTATAATTTTTGTGCTTGTTTTTGGGAAAACAATTTAGCTTCAAAAGCCTTTCTGCTGTGCTTGTAGGATATATTTTGGGAGTGCTCTTTAATAGGTGTAGATTTATAAGAGAATTATATCCAAACTGTGTAAGTCACACCCTGATTTTCTCCAGCGTCCACCCACCACCCTGAAATGGAGAATTCATAAATTCCAGTGCAATATCATTAACCCCTTTCATCTGTTCATTCTCAAATATAGACAAAAAATGATTAGTTAATGACTTGGTTCTTTAAAAGGAAAAAAAAACCATGGTGCTGTGTAGCAGCCAGGAAGTACGTAACAGTCTCCTAAAACATGAAGGAAAACAGATTTGGGCTATTTGCTCAACGTCTTTGTTTGTGTTTTGTATTGATCATATTCTGATTAGTGCCATTTATTCTCTATTTAAAAACACTTTAGAAAAAGTTAAGACTGTGCTTCTACATAAAAAAAAACCAAACCAAAAAAACTTAGTAATAGTTGCATTCCAGAACTGCAGTTTGCATAAATATGGAATAATTTAAATTGGGAATAACCTCTGGAGGTACAACTTCCTGACCAAAATAGTGTCAGATTGGACTAGATTGCTTAGGGCTGTGCTCATCTTTCAAGGGATGGAGAATCCAGAACCTCTCTGGCCAACCTGTTCCACTTTCTGACAACTGTCATAGAATCATAGCATCATAGAATCATAGAGTCATAGAATCATAGAATGGTTAGGGTTGGAAGGGACCTTCAAAGGTCATCTAGTCCAACCCCCCTGCAAGGAGCAGGGGCATCCCTGACTAGATCAGGTTGCTCAGACCCTCATCCAACCTGGCCTTGAACATTTCCAGGGAAATTGTCATTATGATCTTTTTTCTTTATACCTGTTTGGAATTGTTCTTCCTGCAACATGTGTTTGTTGTCTAACACACTTTCACTGTGCACCTCTGAGAAGAATTTGACTTTTTTTTTCTCTATTACTATTCATTAGGTAGCTAAAGACAAGCAATTGCCCCTTCCATGTGCAGGAGGTGGGAATTAGGTGTCTTCTTCTGGATGAGTAAACCCAGAGCTCTTGACGTCCCTATCCAAGCCCCCAGCCATCTTTGTGGCCATTTGCTAAACTTCAGTGTGCCAATGCTTTTCTCATATCTGGGTGCTCTAGATTGTGTCAGTACCAGGCACTACTGCAAATGCAGTCTGACAAGTGGGGAATAGTGAAGAATAATTGCTTCCTTGGACATACTGGCTACTTCTAGCTTGGGGCTGTGCTCTTACTAATGTAGCCCGCTATAGAGCTGGCCTTCACTGCCACAAGGGTTCCCTACTGAGTCACACTCACCTTGATCTCCATCAGAACCCCTATCTCCATTTCTGCAAAGCTGCTTTCTAGGATTGCTGGGTAGTCTCCATTTCACTGCTATTGTGGAAGATTTAAAGTCTGATGTGTCTATTCCTAAACTAAGTGGAAATTAACTATAATGTACAGAAAATTATAAGTGAAATTGGCTTATCCCAGGTGAAGAAAGGTACCAATATTTTTGTGAAAAGACAAAAATGGCACTTCACCTGGGTCAAGTTGTCCCATTTGAGTAAAAAGAAAGTAGCTTGATTTGTTGTATGAAACTACTTATAGAAATGAATACATATGGAGAAAGAACATGACATAACCGAACAATTGAAATATTAGAGGAGCAGACAGAGAAACAATATTCTAAGCTAAAGAGATGAATAGAAGAAGATAATAGATGAAGCATAAAATGATGGACAGTTAGAACATATTGAAGAAGAATAAAATGGAAGAGGTGAGTCTGAAAGCAGAATACAATAAGTTGACCAGAGATTCAAATAATAACTTGAATACAGGAGCAAACAATAAGCAAAGAGTGTAAAGCAGCAGAAGAATACGGGAGCAGAAATATGACACTGGCCTTGTGTGGTGGCTTAAGGCAGATGACTGAAGATATGAATTGAAGATGTTGGCAGTGAGATACAAGTGTTGACAAATTACTAAGGATATGAAATAAATAAGTTATGGAAAGAAGATTTTGAAAATTGTACAAGTGTGTAATGACAGTAGCTGAAATAAGCCTGGAGAACTTTCTTGCAGGAGAGATATCCCTCAAGCAAATGAGGGAAAGCAAATATCAGAATTCTTGTAAGAAAAAGTAAAAACAAGTATCATTACAAAGCTTGAAAATACAAATTCAGGAAGGGGAGATAATGGGGACTAAAAAAATATGAGAATTCTACAGTCATGCAAGACAATATGAGAAATACAATATCCAGAAGAAGTTTAACACCAGTTCCAGAAAAAAAAAAAAGTAAAAAAGTAAGCATGAAAAAATGAGAAAATTAATTTACAAGAAGGAAGAGAAGAATGAATGAAAGAACTATTGATTAGTATCTTATTAATTCTACTGATATTTACAAGGATGCTAGAGAGGTGAATGAAGAAGTACCTGTCAGTGACTTCTCCAGAGGAGTGAAGCATAATATAGGTCAGATTCTTGTCATAACACAGATTCTGGAAAATATCACCTATTAGATAATCCACTACAGTAACTCCACAGGACTCAAATAGGCTTTAGATTACATTTCAAATAAAAGAATATTGAATGCCCAACAACTTAAGAATCAGTGGCTTTTCCAAGCAGATAAGCTTGTTGATACAAAATGTCTTTAGAGAACTAGTGACAGCAATAAGAGCAGATGAGAAGCTGACCAGATGATTATAGGCCAAGAAACAAAAAAGACAAAGATGTTATCAAATGTGTTCATCTTAGTGATTAAAGTAGAAAAAGCTTTTGTACTGGGAGCCAAAATAGGAAAATTCGTAGTTTGTGAGAATTCAGTGAGACCACCAAAGAGGAAATCTTAGGTGTACATATAAGGTTGACTTCATAGACCTGTTGAATAACTCTTTACAGAGAATGACAAGGCAGAGTCATTAAAGCCTTGAAGAAATTACTTGAAATCAAGATAAAGTACTGAATTAAAAAGAACAGAACAAATCCTAAAAGTTAGATGTATGCTGAAGTACTCAAGAGGAAGAGGTCACTCCATTTACCAAAAGGAAGGGCATAAATAAGAAAGCAATTAGCTAGGTTTCTGCTATAAGATTCAAGAACGCTTTGGCTTTCAAGGTCATGATCCATGAACAAGTGGTGTCCACAATCCATAGTGAGGATATTTTCAGATGTACAATAGTATTAATGTGTGCAATTTAGGGCATGACCCATTAGATTTCCATTAGGTTTTTTGGACATGTGGAAGACAAGGACTTATTAGTTCCAGTATGTCCATATGCTGGCACTAGAAGAAGGGGTTTTTGGTTCAGTTATTTTTTTGTTTCCCTTTCAATTTTCCACTTGATATCTTACCTAAATTTTTTCTCTTCTTTTTTTTTTTTTTTTTTATTTGAAATTTATTGTAGTTTAGCCTCGCTCAGGACCAAGCTATACAGTCTCTCGCTCACTGCTCCCACCCTCCCAGGGAATGGAGGAGAGATAAGAAAAAGGCTTCAGGTTTGAGATAAGGACAGGGAGAGATCCTTAAAGTTACCATTACGGGCAAACCAGACTCAACTTGGGGAAAACTATTTATTTGTTACTGTAACCAAAGCAGGATAATGTGGAAGAGAACAAAACAACTTCCCCCCACCCCTCCCTCTTCCTGGGCTTTTACTTTATGTTCAATTATCTCTACCATCTTCCCCTCCTGAGAGGCACAGGGGAGGGGAATAGGGAATGGCGGTTATGGTCAGTTTGTTACATGTCGCTTTCTGCCACTCCTTCCTCCTCAGGGGAAGAACTCCTCACATTCCTTCCCTGCTCCAGCGTGGGGTCCCTCCCATGGGCTACAGTCCTTCCTGAACTGCTCCGGTGTGGGTCGTTTTTCCAAGGGGTGCAATCCCTCCAGAACGGCTGCCCCAGCACGGTCCCTCCATGGGCCATGGCCTCCTTCAGGCATCTGCCTGCTCTGATGTGGGGTCCTCCATGGGCTGCAGGTGGATTTCTGCTCATCTGTGGGCCTCCCTGGCCTGCAAGGGGACAGCTTTCTTCACCATGGTCTTCACCATGGGTTGCAGGGGAAGCTCTGGCAAGAGCAACGTTACTCCTTCCCTTCCTTCTTCACTGACCTTGGCGTCTGCAGCTGTTCCTCTCACAATAAATTCTTCACAATTGGCTCAGGCAGACACCTCTCAGGTTCTCTTCACAGCTCATCTCTTCACTGCTTGTGGCTGGACTGGGCTGATTCAGGTCCAGATGGCTGCCCAGCGGGAGGCCAGAAAGAGAGGGTCGCAAGGCCCATAATGCTTGCGCCTCCCCTTCTCTGCTCCCGTGTCTGCTTCTTCACATATTCACTCCTTTTTAAAAAAAATATTTTTCCCCTTCTTAAATATGATATTACAGAGATACTATCGGGGAACACTCTGCTACTAACTGTCTTGACTCTGGCCAGTAGCGGGTCTGCCCTAGACCTGGAGTAGTCCACTGGACAAAGGGGAAACTTTTAGCAGCTTCTTACAGAAGCTGCCACTGTATCCCCCTCACTAAACAAAACCAACACAAAATTGAACATCAGTAAGAACAATCCGAGTCTGAATTGACCAAGTTTCCTAAAGAGAAGGAAGCAAATGACTTTAAACTTCCAGTATTTCCTACACAAAGAAAATTTCCATTCAATCATCATCAGCAAAAATGCAAGAGCAAAGTTTTGTTTCACTTTTTACATTTTAAGCTGTTTAGATATAAAATCACTTCTTTTGTGGGTAATGTAAGGTTGTTTGAAAGTACATTTGTTGTATTTTTAATAATTTCTACACTTAATAAACTCAACCAAATTTGACACAGAAAATGATATCACAAAGATGAGGCATGAAACGACAAGTTTAAAAAGAGTTTAACCCTCAAGAACACTATGCAAATTTCTCTGGAGCTAAGAGAAACAAAAGTTTTTCTGTGATAAAAAATTTATTATTTAATAGATTAATCCTCCAGTGCAACTATTAAGCAGTCAATGTTCCCTCCTTTGTAAGTCTCTATCTTTTCTGGAGACTATCCAAAAAAGGACTGAAGAGATTGTGGTCTTGCACAGACTTCACAAGAAAAGGAGTCCATATGAGTTGTCATTTTGCTCCCTTCTTTCTTACTATTGTCCTTTGCACACTTAGTATCACAGCTGCAGTGTTTTAGCGGAATCAGATTATTCCTATTAAGTCAGTCATCAGAGACTCAGAGTGTCTCTTTTTTTGTGCTGGTTGCCAGCACTGGTCAAAAGCTGTTAATTGTGAGATGTAAAGGCTGTTGCTCCCTTACAGTTCTGACATGGCCCCTATATCTGAACACTTCCTAAGCATCCCTCAGTAATCCTCTGTGTGTGTAAAAACAGACTGACTATTTCATGTCAGAATAACATGTTTTACATCACTGAAAAAGGTATCTCTCACATTTCCCGTTTCTTTCCTCAGCTTACCCTTCCTCTAAAGATGTCAGCACTTTTTAAATAGGCCAAACCCTAAAAAGATCCCATATCTTTGAAGATGTCAGATCTTTTTTTCTCTCTGGACCACCAGTCTGTTACTGACTCTGACTGTTGTAGCAATCATATTAATTCCATATTTAAGAACATATTCTGTGGTTTAGATGTACATGTACACTTATCCTGTTCAATCCTGTCATGATTGTGACACAACTTTCTCTTTTATCTTCGCTAACAAAATAATTTAAAAAAAAAAAAAAATACCCACCCTACCTGTGGTGAGTTGACCTTGGCTGGTTGTCAGATGGCCACAAAGCTGCTCTGTCATTCTTCCTCCTCAACAGGATAAGGGGAGAAATTAAGATGAAAAAGCTCATGGATACAAATAAGGATCACTTACCAATTACAATTATGGGCAAAACAGACTTGACTGGGGGGAAATTAATTTATTGCCAGTTAATAACTGAATATGATAATAAGAGAGAAACAAAACTGAAAACATCTTCCAGCCCTCCTTCTTTCCTGGCTGAACTCCACCCATAACTTTTCTATCTCCTCCCACTCTGAGTGGTGCAGGGGGATGGGGAATGGGGGTTGTGATCAGTTTGTAATGCTCTGTCTTCTCCATTCCTTCCTCTTCACTTTGTTCTCCTGCTTTTGCATTGGTTCCCTACGTAGGATACAGTCCTTCCCATGAACTACAATTCTTCAAGAACTGCTCCAACCTGGGTCCCCCATCGGCTACAGTTCTTGCCAGAAAACTTGCTCCAGCATGGGCTCCTCTCCACAGTTCCTACCAGGACCCTGCTCCAGCATGTGCTTTCGACACACTGTAGCTTTCTTCAGGGCAGATCTACCTACTGTGGCACAGGGCTCCCCATGGGCTACAGTATAGATATCTGCTCCACCGTGGTCCTCCATGGGCTGCAGTGGGACAATCTGCTTCACCATGGTCTTCTCCACAAGCTGCAGACTAAAACTGAGGTCTGCAGTATTAATGGAAACTGGAATGAACAGCACACAGAAAGATATGCTGTTAGTCTTCAGAGATAATAAAAAGTGGGTTTTTTTTCTACTTTTGAACCTTTTGGTCCTCCACATCTCATTCTTCCCTGTTAAGACTCATACTCTCTTCATTTCTTCTGCTGAGGCATGGCTTAGTCTTGTAAAGCCTGTGATTTTAACATAAATAATGAAAAAGTAGAAGATCTATGACTCCTGGCCCTATCCATTATCACTCTGTTGATGATGACAGATAGTTGGAAAGGGCACTTTGGGGTCTGCTGTTCTCATCTAGAACTGCTAGTAGTAAACAAACACACATTTCTAAGGATGCTCAGAAAATGGCCCTTACCTAGGCAGGATGGGGTGGGGAGGAGATAAAGAAAAATTTGTTGAGTGCTGGGTCACTCCTCCCATACCTACTATAAGAATTCACTCCAGCTCAGAGCCAAAGAATCTGAGGTGCCAATCAGGATAGAAAGGAGAGGCTGATATTACTCGCAGTATCTTCCTCTCTGCCTTTCCTTTTTTTGATAGGTACATTCAGTTCAGATCAGGGCTATATTTTGTTTGACCACTTTAATCATACCAGAGCTACCCTGCAGTGAAACTGAACAGAATAATTTACTATTGCAGCATGTCACCCTGTAGACTTAAAATGCACAAAAACCTATTTTATCAGCTTTCTGTGAAATGGTAGCAGTATAGATTTCATGTTGTAACGCAAGAGGAATAGCAGATATATCTGTCTATACTGAATCTGTCTAAGCAGCCATGGAATCTCTTGCTGAAGGAGGATTATTTTCTTGTCAGTTTTTAAAATCTATAATCAGAAATATAATAACTGAATGGCCTTGGTGGGTCTTTCTGTGCAATGCAAAAAGGATCTAGAAGATCTGTTGAGAAGATGGAAGTTTTGAAATGCAAAACTAATTAAGTGCTGTCAGTATTAAAGCAGTTAAAGGTTAAGAGAACTGTGAGTTAAGTGTGTAGATTTAAAAGTTTGAGAGAGACTAATAAATGATGACAGATAAAATATTATGATTAAGCCATTTGTATTTATCACAAATCATACAATTATTTTCCTGACTAAAATTTCATTGTATTCCTAACTCATTAGCCAAATGGACTGAAAAATATTTATATACCACTGAACAATTGTCTTTTAATTAAGTACTTTTCATAAATGTAACTGGACATAGGTTTTATAAGAAATGCCTCTGATAAAGGCATCACTGCTTTTTGTGATTCGCTTAAGAATGATGCTTTAGCTTTATGACAATATTCAAGGTTTCAAACTTTATTTACATTTCATATTAGAGCCTTAATTTTTAAGACAGAATTACATTGAAACATCACATTTCAGATCTTTTCAGATAAGGTTGCTTACTCCCTTCTTTTTAGTGAAGTCCAGTCTGGGTGCCCAGCCCTTGACAAACTATTTAGAGAGGGGGAAAGAAAAAAGAAGAAAAAAAAAAAAGATTCTGCAGTTTGGTTTAATTAAATAGAACATGTCAAGCAAAAAAAAAATTGAAAATATTTTGATCTAAAAGTTTTGGTAGTAAGCTTTGTTCCTTTAAATTTTATTTATCCATTAGAAAAAAATCTTTTACTGACAAAATGTCAACAGAATCTATACACTACTATTCACTCAGTAAGCAAGCACTACAAAAATATTTACTTTGTGTAAAAAATCAATTAGGAAAATACATCATTCTCTATAACATTAATTGGGACACTAAAAAAAAAATGCAACTAGCCATAATTAGCTGATTATTTCCCCTACATAAAATGAAATTATTGCACCAAAATGAAATTATTGCACCATTAGGGTTTGTTTTGGCATTCATTTATCTTATCTTGTAATAGACAAAAGTACTTGTGAATCAGTGAAAGTGCATTTTTTTTAATTTTTGCATTTTAATGCAGAATGCAAAGTAAGAGTACTGAATGTCTGTGGGTCTTAAGATTACATCAATAGTCATAATAATCACAACTGTCCTCATATTGATTTACAAGCAAATGACAATGTTAAATATGTAAATATGTCTGCAAAGAGGTTTAAGGCTTTAAAATACTAGGGGAGTGCTAAACTGTAAAGTAATTAATAAATTATATTAATATTTTTTTCAATGAGAAAGCAAAAAATAAAATTTATGTATGTATTTCTATTGTAGTATTGCTTGGTAATATTTTTCAGAGCTATAAGATTCTCTATTTAAAAAAGCAAACATGTTCTCTGTGTCATAGGACTTTTAAAGTCCATTTTCTTATGGTTTTATGTTTTCTATTCCCTTCATGCTCTGCTGCAGCCAAGATCTTATACTTAGAACAGTATTTTTGTGTGAGTCTGTGCTACAAAATGCGTGTAGCTTCCAGATCCTCAGCTGATTGAGCAAGAAATTGCTGATCTGTGTCTGCTTTTGAACATAACTTCTGCCTGCCTGCCTGCCTCGCAAGTATCTGTATAAAACAAAACAAAGGAGGACCTATTTCTTCCAATTCCTTTCTCAGTGCAAGGATAACAATAGTGCTATGCTTTGCTTTAGTTCTTTTGGCCCTTAAAAACATTTAGAGTGAGATTTAGGTCTCTACCAGCTCAAATCAGTTACCTTAAGGCAGATTCCTACTGTCTCCTAAGATGTCTAGCATATCTGAGAAATCAGAGCAGATTTGACACAGAATATACATAATATATCAACACAATTCTGGGCTGGTAGCTGGAGGTCAAGAAGGATAATTTAGGATAGTCCAGAAATCCTAAGCATTCCATGCTTACAGAACACCTAAAAAGAACATAGGTATCAATATAGGAAGTAGATTGAAAACTGCCAGGCTCAAAAAATTGTAGTCTACAACATGAAAACTCAGCTGGAGGCCACTCACTGGAGGTACACCCCAGGGGTCAATACTAGGGCCAATAGTACTCAGTGTCTCCACTAATGATCTGAATGATAAAATAGAGCATGTCCTCAGAAATGATCATTTATAGAAGATATAAAACTGCTGTTCAGAGGGACTTTGATAGGCTGGAGCAATGAGCTGACAGGAATTTAATGAAGTTCCACAAAGGGAAATGCAAAATCTTGGCTCTGGGGAGGAGTAACCCTACATTCTAGGGCAGACTTGGAGCTGACTGCCTAGAAAGCAACTTTTCTGTGATAGCCCAGGGGTCCTGATGAACAAGAAATTGGACAGCAGGTAACAACATCAGTAGTTCTTTTGTGGCAAAGAAGACCAACAGCAACCTAGGTTACATTAGGAAGAGAATCTCCATCAGATCAAGGGAGATAATCCCCTCTGTTCAACACTGTCGAGACCATATTTATAGTCTTGTATTCAGTTCTAGACTCCTCACTAAAAAGGAGAGAGAGACAGACTGGAGTGAGTGTAGAGAAGGGCCATAGAGATAATGAAGTAATTGGAGCATCTGTTGTATGAGAAGAAGCTGAGACAGTTGTGCTTCTTTAGGCCTGGGAAAGACTCAGGGGGTTCTTATCAACATGTCTAAATACATAAAGGGAGGAAGTAACCTAATTCTTCTCAGTGGTGCCTAGTGAAAGGACAACAGACAATGGCACAAATAGAAATACAGGAATTAAATGTAAATATAAAATAACCTACATAGTTACTATAAGAGTGGTCAAACACTGGAATAGGTTGTTCAGAGAGGTTATGGAGTCTCCATTCTTGGAGTTATTAAAAAAAGTAGACTGGACATCGCTGTAAGCAACATACTTTTGTTGACTCTACTTTTGATCCCTCTTATTAAGATATAGAGAGATGGATAAATAAATATAGATTTTTATATATCTATATTTACTCTCTATCAAAGAGATTAAAATAAGTTTATTTAAAAATTGAGAGGAATAGTACCACTTCAAACGTCAACTATTTCATATTTGAAGTACATCAAGTATTTTTTTGTTTGTACTGTAAATCTTAATTGTTTTTTTTTTTAAATTGTACTCATACCTTTAACGAGATTACTTACATTTGATTGATATTTCATATCTTATTATGTTTTCTTTCATATGGTTATTCTAACCAATCTTATTTATATATTTAGTTATTAAATGGTAGTACTAGTGACCCAAAGCTTTGCCTCATTTTACTTGTCAAGGCTACAGCAACAATGAAGAGAAATGACAGGATACTCTAGAAGGTAAGGTAATCTTTTCTATATTAGACAGCTATGACAGTTAGGTTGAATGGCCATCTGGAGAATTTTTTCCCTTTGAATATAAAAAGGTTCTGTATAATTAATCTAAAAAAAAGGTTAATTTTTCAGGTGCTTAAACTGAAGTGAGAGGAAAGTCAATGTGACTGCTTAAAACTCTTATGTAACTCACTATAACTGGAAACTAAGGTTTAGAAATCAGATTTGGAATATTATATGAAATTTCTTGCCTAGAAAAAAAAAGGACGGGGAATCCTTTTGCTCTACTAGCAAATTGAGTTTTGTTTTTAACAATATAAAATACTTGTCTGTGTGACTTCAAAAGCTATTTCTTATTTTATCTGAAAGCAAAGTATTCAAGTAGAATTCGGAACTAGATCACCAATGATAGATCCTTCATCCAAATACGGCATAATATAAGCAGCTATTTGAATATTTCCAGATTAGAATCTTGCTCTTTACAAACATATTTGATACATACAGACGGCTGTTGGCTGATTATTTTCTATCACATCTGTTTGGATGGCATCATGCCCATTCACTAGCTCATCAAACCCTTGCCCAAGGGCAAAGCTACCAACCAAGCAAGCACTAGTTAAAAAAAAGACCAATCAAGAAGAAACAGTAGACTAAAATAACAGACTGGGAGATAAAGAAAATAGGAAGCTCCATAGATACTTCAAATATAGAATAGTCTTTGGTAATACTGGACATTAAACATGGAGGAGTGGGAGAGATTTTTTTCTGAGATAACAGTACACTTGCGTTTCTGAAATACTATCTGAGATAACAAGCAACACGTTTTGTTAAAGCTATCGTGGTAGGGGCAAATATGTGTACAAATAAATGCAGAAATAACCACTACCTTTGTTAACAAATTATTTTGAGAACACAATAATGCCTCTCCTAGTAAGATCAATAAGCAAGCAGATGGTGATGCATGTATTTGTAGTACGTCACTCAGCCAAATTTGAAGCACTTTAATTAGTTCAGCTGTCCAATCCCCTTCTCCCTCATGTCATTCTTCATGTATTATGTCAATAGACAAGGAAATATTAGAATTATTATCCTTATAGTACAGATGGAAAAAGTGGACAAAATGATACAGAGGTCATAAAACAAGACAGTAGAAAAGCCTTGGATAAAATACCATTTTGTTTCCAGTCATGGAATATAATTTCAGAGAAAAAAAAAATGAAATTGACAGATTGCTTAAAGCTACACTATATAAAGAAATGAAGATTGGTCTGGATAGCTAGATATTTAACAAAAGCAGAATAAAATGGTGTTTATAATCACAATAAATTGTACTTACTACTTATTTTAAGTTAGATTAATAAACAACGCAGGTATTTAACAAGATCCTCTAAGATACTATACTTGAAGATATTGGAAATAGTTACTAGCAAAAAAATCACAGTATCTGCTGTCTAGAGAATAGTCCTGGGCAGAAAAAAAATGGGTTTTCCATTCTAGATTTCTCTAGAATGTGTGTGCAATCCTGGTTCTCACATCAACCTTTCAGAACTTGCTATGAATGGACTTCTTGTATTAAAAAAGTAAAGAAGAGAAGTGAGAAACTCTGTACATACTTTCAGTACTTTCAGAACTTCACATGCATATACTGATTTATAAGTCCTAGTCTAATCAAAATTGATTATTAAATTAACGATGAGTTAATGAAGACAACATTCCATTCCTTCTTTTAAAAATTTCAGCTATTTTGATCTCTTTTACTTTCCTCTGGAATTACTTTTCTGTGTTTTATGGTAAAATCACCTGTCTTCCTCGACATGAGTGTGTGCCCATGGTGTTCTGTACAACTGTAGTTTGCATGGAGTCTCTGCCAGTTTGTAAAGTAATTCACATCTATTCTAGTATGTACCAGTCCAAGTTCTGGCTGGGAACCAGAGTAGTTAATTGGCATGCTTGCTTCAGTGATTTTCTTCATGAAAATATTTGCAAGTTTGTTTTTTAAGCAAATCTGTAACTTACTTTTTTTTTTTCTAAATTAACACCCAAGACAAAACCAATTTTCTACAATGAACTAAAGTAAAATTGCAATCAATGAATATATGTTTAAAATTTATCTACTACTGCTTTGTAAAGTATAATAAAATAAATATGTTGTGTTGCAAGAGAAGATTCATCCCAGAAAATAGTAGTAAACTTATACTAAAATCTTTCAATTCAAAGTTTTGTTTACCTAAGTAATATCAGAACAAGTGTATTAACCTTAGAAACACGTAAAATACGACACTAAAAATGAGAAGATATACGTTAATAATGGAAGGCAAAAATGTAGATATACAATTGCTTGATTTTAGCCTATCTAAATTTAGGCTATACACTGACAATTCTAATTAGGAGTCTAGTCATCCTCAGCAGCTCAGTGTGAATATGTGGGTGTCTCAAGAAGACAATCATCATGCCTGAAACTGAAATTGCTTTGAGAGCTGACAGAGGGAGCTTGCGAACAGAACACCAAGTGAGTTGTTTTGATGAAGTGCTTATGAATATCTCACAAAAGTGATGTAAACCTTGTTCCATCCTTCAAGAGCCACAAATTTTAATAAACAAAACCACAGTGAAACCAAATCTAGCCAATGGGTTATTCAACAAAACTAAACATAGCAACAACATTTAGTTCTTGATTCGTACAATTAATTACATCTATGTGTGAGAGGGACCGTGACCATGACAGGCTGGAAAGGTGGGCCCATGCAAATCTTAGGAAGTTCAGTCAGGCCAAGTGCAAGTTTCTGCACATGGATCAGGACAATCCCAAGAACAAATAAAGGCTGAACAGAGAATGGATTGAGAGCAACCCTTCCTTTTCTACCTCCCTCCCTTCCTCTCTAGCCTTTCTTTCTTTGCTCTGCCTCCCCCTCTTCCTTCTCTTTCTCTTCTTTCTTATCTTCTTATGGACAATTAAACATTCAATGGTTTTAACATTGGTTTTCCCACTCTGTCTACCTTCACTATTAAATGCCAGCTAAAAAAAAACCCTTCTAATCTCTTCCTCCTCTAAGATGTCTTTGAGACTCAAGGTTTCATTCTTAGCATTGAAACAGATTGTTTAATGGATATCAGTTTTGCTGAAACATACCATGGAAGCTGTTTTGAAACATGCTTGCAGATTTTTTTTCAGGCCTAGTATCAACAATTTGCTAGCTATATCCAAGAAAAGGAAAAGAGGAATTAGAAAAGATTAAAAGCATGTTTTGCAATTACTCTCTTGGATATTATTTTATTCAGGGATACAGCAAAGTGCTGAGATAAGTGGTAATGTGATATCTAACTGCATGAAAGATTAAAGAAAAGACAAAGTAGTAAGCACTCATAATTAATTTACTGTAGAACAATAGCACATATACTGTATAATGTAACACAAATAAATGAATTCGTAATTTATATTTTGCATGAAAAGTAAATAGAGCTAAACTGCATACCGTAAGGTCCAATATCCAAGTGACCTTTGAACAGTATCAAACGTAGAGAAAGGAGAAAATTCAGCCTCAGGGAGCGAATAACCTCCAAAAACCCACTGCAGACTGAGAGAATAGTCTTTGAATAGTCTTCCAGGCAGTGAAGACTATGACATGATTATATTATGATATTATTAATTTGTACAGTGTTGTGGTTTTGTTTAGTGAGGTGGGGCCTAAGGTGGTAGCTTCTGTAGGAAACTGCTAGAAGTTGCTCCCCTTTGTTCAGTGGACTCGGCCGGGCCCAGGGCAGACCCGCTGCTGGCCAAGGCCGAGCCAATCGGTAGCAGAATGTTCCCTGATAACACCTCTGCAATAACGTATTTAAGAAGGGGAAAACAGACCAAAAAAAAAAAAAGAGAAGATGTGAAGAAGCTCAGCGGGGGCAGAGGTGCAGGGGGCCTTGTGGACCTTGCAGGCCTCACCCTCTGGCCTCTCACCAGGTGGTCGACTGGGCCCAACTCAGCCTGGCCCGGCTGCAGGAAGTGGAGAGAAGATGAGATAGATGATGTGAAGAGATTCTGAGAGGCATCTGCCAGCCTGTTGTGAGGAACATTTCTCCTGAGAGAAACAGCTGCAGACGCCAAGATCAGTGAAGAAGGAAGAGGAGGAATAACGCGGCTCCTGGCCAAGATTGCCCTGCAGCCTGTGGTGATGACCATGGCGGAGCAGGTTGTCCCCCTGCAGCCCATGGAGGTCCACAGAGGAGCAGAGATCCACTTGGAGACCGTGGAGGACCCCACACCAGAGGAGGTGGATGCCTGAAGGTGGCTGTGGCCTGTGGAGGGCCTGCTGGGGCAGCCGCTCTGGAGAGACTGCACCCCGTGGAAGAGATGACCCACGCCAGAGCAGTTTCATAAAGGACTGTGGCGTATGGGTGGGACCCCACACTGGAGCAGGAGAGGACTGTGAGGAGTTCTTCCCCCGGCTATGAAGCAGCGGCGTAAAACAACGCGTGATGAACTGACCACAACCCCCATTCCCTCTTCCCCGCTGTGCCGCTCGGGGGGGAGGTAGTAGAGATAATGTTAAGCTTGGGAAGAGGGAGGGGTGGGGAGGAGATTTATCTTGTTCTCTGTCTCATTATCCTGCTGTTTATAGTAATAAATTAATATTTTTCCCCAAGTTGAGTCTGCTTTTGCCCATGACGGTAACTTTAAGGATTTCTCCCTGTCCTTATCTCAAACCTCGAGCCGTTTTTCTTATATTCTCTCTCCCTATTCTCTTGGAGGGTGGGGGGAGTGAGAGAGAGACTGCGTAGTCTGGTCCCAGTCAGTGCTGAACTACGACATACAGTCAACCTCCTGTTTCAAAATAAAAATGAATGCATAGTGACAGAGGAAAGAAAATATTTACCATTTTTGATATATTTCCAGTCTGGGAAATTTTTTTTTGGACATTTTTCCTTTAAATATGGACAACTGAAAAACAACAGTGGCAAACTCCAAATTTGTTCCTAATTCTCCCAAACCCCCTCATAAAAAACAATTGTTCATACATTGCAGCTAGAGGTGCCTCCAAACTTTACAGCCTGGGTTTCTAATTTTCCACAGTCACACATCTTACGGGAAACTCCAGTTCTCCCCTTTTGTACAAATCTTATTTCTCATATTAATTTATGGGGAAAAAGTATGTAGTGATAGTCTTATAGTCAGAAAATGTTTGAAGATGAAGTCTCCAGATGGTTCTTCAGAGTTAGGACAACCTCCTGGGCTGCTATGGAATAGGTCCGCATACATTGAATTCTATGGTCAAAATAGACAAAAAGAGGGATTTATAATATATTATGGAAATATCTATCTTAAATTTCCTGATATATTAGAATACTCCTGGGAACAAATGTAACTCTCTTCAAATAGTTCCATAAAATACCCTCTAGTGCACTGCCTTTTCTATTTTCTCTCCTTTCAATAGGCTTTCAAAAAGGCATCGGCTCCAGCTTTTTCCTTCAAAGTATCCATTAATTATAGTTAAGAAAAATATGAAACAGAATTGCCAGTATTTTTCTCTGATGGGTACTCCATAAAAATTTATTGGAAAAGATCAGGAATTTGAAGCTACTCATTTAATCCATCTATAGACAGGCCACTATGCGATCTGCAAAATTAAACTTACAAAACAAAGGACTAAATTCTATCCTGTAAAGCACACAAATAATTTTCAGTTGACAGAAATGGCTGGCAGAAATTTTTAGTTTTAATAACCTGAAACTTAGTGATATTTGGGCATCTTGACAAAGCAAGTCTTCCCTCCTTTCTGTGAAGAAAGACAGGGCTTTCTTTCCCAAGGAGTCTCAGAATCGTTAATTTTCTTGTATATCTCTATACTCATAAATATAGAGAGTTTTAATGTCTAGATACCTGTGTCTTGGTGAAGTGATGTTAAGTGTGGATATTCCCATCCGAATATATATTTTGGCAGTAGTCTTTCAGTAGCGTATTTTTTTTTAATTGAAGAATGAGTTTTTAAATGGAGATGAAGATAAAATTGATGAAAGTGTTCTGTAACATGCCAACTGCCTTTCACTTATTCTTATAATATAAAAGGAAATTATATGAGAGTAAAAAAGCTCTACACTGAGAAAAAATAACTATAATGTTTAGGAAAAAATTCTCTTAGTAGTTTTGAAAATCATAGCTTTAAATACAGGCAGGCTATGAAAGCTGTATATCCTTCTTGATCAGAAAGCTGAAGAGATAAAAGATGTATTTAATAGCAAAGAAGTCTTGAGGGTAAGAGGCAGGCAGGGTGGTAAGGGACTTTTCATTTGAGTCTAAGAAGAGGAGAAGCAATTTGAAATAAGCAATGTCACCCCAGGAAGAATGAACAGCTCAGCTGGAGAATTGAGCTTATGGGAGTCAGTGTTAAAAGTCAATTTAAGAATCAAATCTGATTTTCCATAAATCATCTCATTTTATTGAAATGAATCTATTTCACCTCTGTTTTAGACAAAGTTAGGGATGTGCAAATCAGTTACATTATAATCTTTTATAAACTATCCAGATACAATGAATTTTACAACCAGGTAGCCAAAGCAGAATGGTGAATTTTTTTTCACCTTTCTCCAAATGGAACTCCAACATAATTTCTTTCTTTTTTTTTTTTTTTTTTTTTGCATAGCAGATATGTCAAGCTTGATAGAAATTAATAAAAATGGCCTTTTCACTGCTCAAGTGAGTAATTTTTGCTTTTTTTTGTAATTAAGAAAAAAGAAATGAATATTTTACATTTACAAAGTAAATATAAAGTATTTATTTTATCTTAAAACAATTATTTTCTTTAAGATGAAACAGTCAATGTAACATTTAGCTGTGCACCTCACCTAGCTTGGGCTTCTTGTCTGTACATTTTGCAAAGTCTTGTCATATTAGGGGAAGTGACATGGTGATAACAATTAACATCAGAGTGTCTTTTTCTGAAATAACCTATTTTTGGGGATGTCCCTGCTCCTTGCAGGGGGGTTGGACTAGATGACCTTTAAAGGTCCCTTCCAACCCTAACCATTCTATGATTCTGATTTTTCTCTGAGGTCGGACTTCTAAATACACTTATTATTCTACTAGTTTGTTTTGGCTTTGCTTTGATTCAGACAATTTCCAAGGAATATTAATCTTTTTTTAAAACAGTAGAATTAGAGAGAACAGTCTTCTAGTACCTGCTGTTAAAAGATTTTAAGCTTAAGTCATGACAATTAGACTAGCCAGTGGATGACTAGTCTTCACTTCAGTGGCTTCACTTTTTTTCATTTTTCTACTTAAGTTTTCTGCAGTTTCTGAAATAGATTATAAGAAATTCTTCCATTGGTGAGCATGTAGATAGTTATTTATGTAAATTTAGAAGGTCAAGATAGACTATGCTGTCCAATACATGCATGCAAGTACAACTGTTCCTGTTTCCGTAGGTTTTAAGCAAGCACATCACAATAATCCATTGAATACTTGTTTCTAAAAGCAGTATATTGTTGAGACATCTCCAAATAAATGGTTCTGGGAATGAAGCTTTTTATTCTAAAGAAGATTCCTTGAATACACATGACTATGTAAGTAGTCATAAACAAAATTAATATAATCAGGAAAAAATCAGAATAAATGTTTATTTTCCTTTTATTTATGAAAAAAAAATTAAAAGTTTTGCAAGGTTTTTGTCTCAGCCACTGAGGCTATATCGCCTGTTAAAAGCCTAGTATCGTGAAGCAGACACAATAATGAGTACAAAGGCAAATATAGTAATCAGTCTCATATACTCGCCTACGTATGTTTGTATTCTGTGTCATCCATTTTTTATGAGCCTGATTCATCCAAAAAAGAAAATTGCCCCTTCCCTCTCCCCGGATGTGTACATAGGGTGTTTGACATATTCAGGACATGCTGGATTTATTCAACTTATACAAATTGTTGGCATCAGCAGCAGATCTGATTTACACTCAACGTAATAGATATATTTCATGTATATTGTGCCAGCGATCTGTGTACTATAACATGTTTGACATTTCTGATTGTCCTGAGGCCTTCTCAAAACTGCAAATTCTGAACATGTCAGAATTTCTTAAGCTCCACTTGAACAAAATTTATTTCTAGAAAGAAAAAGAAATATCTTGGCAAACACGAACATATGGTAGGCTGAGTCTTATTTCCTGCAGTCTTATTTTCTTATAGAAGATGATGAAGGTACAGGACATTGAGTGTGAATCAGCTTCAGAAGTGTTAGCCAGGAAACTCTTCTAGTCAGAATTCATAGTTATTCTATTCTACTTCTTTCTATTTGGATAGTCCTACTTCACCCTTTCTCCCCATACCGCAAACCTAAGACAATACCAAGGCCTGACTTTTTACAGCACACATTTATGTAAGGTTTAAAGCTCAAAATACTTTTATTGCAAATGCAAATATAATTAAGTCTTTCTTTATTATTATTCATTGCTAAAACATTAGTTTTCAATCTAATTATTCTAAAATAGCCTAACTATCTTCTTAATTCTTTTACTTCAATACAAGATAACTCTAAATTTTAAAGGTATGTGGAAGGAGAGTATCTACTTCTTTAAGGGTACCCAGTCAAAGGAGTCATAAACCTGGAGGCACAGAGATAAACCTGGCCAACACATGATAAGGAAGATCTAAATAAGAAGAAACCTAGTCAGTGGCGTGAATTGGTAAGAGTATGTGGTGTGTGAAAATGTTTATGTTTTCAGATGGGAGGATAAGGAAAGGGAAAGATAAAAAAACAGAGATAAAATCTGACCAATTAAAATCAACAAAGACGATAACCAGAAACAAACCTGGTCAGTCACATTAGTTGGTGGTCTATCAAGACACTGCAGGAAAGCCAGGACTTTGCAATGGATGAGGACACAAATCTGAGGATCTAGGATGTTGGACGAGTTCAGTGGGACTCTGCCAGCTGATGAGGCAATGTACAGGGGAAGGAGGAGCAGGGTAGAGCAGAGAGGGGAGTAGGCAGAAAGGGGTATAAAAGGGTCTGTGTGTAAAACAGGACCAGTCAGTATGACTGAGCCCTGCTCCTGTTCACCACAGTTCATCCTGTCTTCTTATATCTTCTTATTAAATCTTTTCTTAACTATCTCTCACCATAAATTCATTCTCTATCCCATATGTGTGTATGTGTGCTGTAAGGACTCAGTGCCAGCTGCTGGTGAGACCTGTGTATGTGAGTGAAATTTGGTGCCAGCTACTGGAGTCAGATAGAGGAGTGGGCACTCCTGGCCAGTGATGTCAGCAATGGGAAAGCATCAGCTGTGTCTGTAACTCACACCTGGGTTCTGGGAAAAGGGGCTGGGCTCCAGCTACTGAGGCAGGAGGGGTCCTGGGCTGGAGCAACTGGAGAAGGCAACAACAGTTCCAACATCCCTAAGACAAATCATTCCCAACTTCACTGGCCTTTGGATGATTAACTGTGGAGGTATTTAAGGAGAAAGAACAATTGCTACGGTGAAGTATGTTTTCTCTTGTCTTCTATTCCTAAATCACTGATGCCATTTGGTTTGTTGAACTGAAAATCTTCCTATAGGCAAAAATGAAGCACACCTTATAGGTGAAGCTGAGAATCTACCATCAGTCTAATCTGTGTTTTAACAGTATAATAGTTCAAATTATTAGTCCAATTACAGAAATATTCATTCCTAGTCTAGAGTAGTGCAGTAAATTTCAGTAACACAGATCCTCCTGCCTGGAGCGGTGTGAGGTTCGTGATGGAGTTCTTGTCCTCTTTGCTTGGAGGAGCATGATGCTGATGCTGACATCGGTCCTTACTTCCTCCTTAGCCTGGGCGTCCCACTTGGAGGCCTGGGTGTGCATTCCCTGCCCCTCACTGGCTGCCTTCTGGAACTGTGATTGTCCTGTCTAGAGGTGCAAATGCTCTATTGTATGAAAACATGTCAGGGGAACTGGATCACATCATTTTGACAGAGAGGAAATATATTTGTTTCCTAGAGAATATTGTTACACAGATTAATTCCTTGTTTCCTGTTTTATCCTACAACTATTCCCAAAGGCTAAAATTTTTACACAAAATTATTTATTGTCTCAAGGAGAAGAAGAAATTATTCCTCAGAGACATTGATATGTGCTTTTAAGGCTTGAAAGCTTGACATGCAATCATCAGATTCTGTTAAATGATAGTGCCAATGTACTCTATATATGTACTATGAATTCATAATTATTATTTGCCATTTTTTATTATTATTGTAGCATCTAATGGCTTCAATTGGAGATTCATACTACTTCTAGCATAGCAACTTGCTGGAGTTTGAAATTATGACCTTTTATCATTAATAATTTCATGTATCTTCCTAAATGTAATTTATAGCAACAAAGGATTCTTTGTGGAAAGAAAATGTTCAGAGAATACTTCCAGCTGTTCAAAAGGAATGTTTGCTGGCTTAGGTAGTGCAATGTTTCTGCAGTATATTTTTCTAGGCTTTCATTTTTCAGACTGACCTGGAAAGAAAAAAAAGAAAAAAAAAAAAAGGAAAAACACAGTTACATGGTAAAATATCTGTTTACACGAGGTGGGAATGCATTCACTTTGGTCTTGCTCTACAATTATTTTCAACTGAGTACAAAGAACAGATAGAGGCTATATGAGTGCACAGAAATGGGCATTTATGATCTTCAAACTCAAAAAGCTTATATTTAAAAAGTAACATCTTTATTCAAAGATACATATTTTTTAAAATGCTTGGATAGCACAAAAATCTTTTGAAAGTTGCAAAATGTGCAACATTTTTATGTATACAATAATTTTATAATTTTGCCTATTTTAATACAATTTAGATGAAACAGTATGTATTTTTATTGCAGACATTTTAATAGTCTTTTTATGTCAGAATTTCTTTCATAAGAACAACATAAGAAATTATGTTCTTTTAATATAAAACATGTCTTAGAGACAGTATATTTCTGGGTCTTTTATTATTACTGTAAGAAGAACGTTCGTAAACATTTCTTGACATTATTTAGAAAGCCATTAATCTTCCATTTTTATTGTATCTTGAGAGAAATTAAATATAACTTGTTTGAAATCAAGTCAGCTTAATATATTGTTGAATCAGATTATAGCTAACTGTGACAAAGGATGCCTTTAGTATTTGATGATATTTCTAGTTTACAGTGACTTAAAGGGAAGTAATGTCACTCAGAAGTAATACAAAAGCCAACTACTAATTTGTCATTATCATTAGCTTTCCTTAGTTTTGAAATTAATCTGAGTTTTCTCTAATTCTCAGGCATGCAAAAATAAAGAAAGAATTCACTTACATATTTAATGTAAACTTCAGGAATATCTACAGTGTAGTATTTGTATTCTGATGCTAAATTTATGCTAGAGGTTATATGATTTTGTCTTAATGGAAATTATAAATAGTGGCCCATGAGATGTGCTGAAGCATACAAACTAGTGTCAACATTGATGTAATGGTTTACCCTAGAACATGCTGCCTGGTAGCGTATTTATCAGACAAAAGACTTAATTAAAAGGGAAAGAATGCTGTTGGCTAACCAAGAATACAAGCCCTCTAATTATTCCAAAATTTCACTACATTTCCCATATGAGGTAGTTTCAGGTAAATATCCTGCATAAATTCCTGTTGTTCAAGTATTACTATTATAAGGAAGAGTAACTTTCCTCTCTTATTCCATTATGCTTTGCTTAGAAGACAGCAGTTTAGTATCTGTAGAGAATAAAGAAACATTAATTTTGCCTAGGTAGTTAATGCTTCTGGAGAAATAGATTAGATATGATTTACATATTGACAGTATTACACCATACTGTCAATGAAGTATTCCTCAACTACGACTCATTACCTGAGACACAGCTAATCATCTAAGCCTCCACTAAGCCTTTCCTGTACTTGAAGAAGACAGTTTCTAAGTCCTGCTTTTCTATCCATATTTTTTTTCTATTTTCTGTGGAAGTTAGTGAGGACTTTCTCCTTCTCAGTATCACCCTTTACAGAACCTAATTAATACCATTTTCAATAGGCAAAAAATATGCAAAAAAAAACTGGAGGGATTTTTTTTTTAGCTGCATGAGAGGGAACTATTTTGCAGTCATCTATTGATAGCAATTTCAGGAACCAATATGATTTCAAGGACTCTGTGAACCAGTGATGGTAGGACATTCTGTTGTATCCTGATTTAGATGGGTTTAAAACAAATGTCTAATCACACCTTTAGGATGGGGAGACTGGGTAAAGTTGGACTGACTTCCACTGTGATCTTTCAGTGATGACTATTTGAAATTGTCATGACACTCTAGTATATTGACATGCAGGAGATGAAAAGGGATAGGCAAACAAAAATCCCTATAAATGTTTAGAATTTCTGGTAGACTAACAGGGGGAGCATTTACAGGAATATTGAATAGTGGGAATTGGGATTTAAGTGCCTAAGTTCTATTGCTTCTAATTCGTGGAATCTTGTCATTACAATGTTTAGATGACAGAACAGATTTGATTCCTGTTCACTTATTCAGAGTTTTTTTGTTTGTTTGGTTGGTTTTTTTTTTTTTATTCCAAAGAATGTAAA
>JAAGAY010145796.1:0-19652 GCA_011801015.1 Ardeotis arabs
CTCAGGGCTGCTCTCCATCCATTCTCCACCCAGCCTGTATTTGTGCCTGGGATTGCCACGACCCAGGTGCAGGACCTTGTACTTGGCCTGGTTGAACTGCATGAGGTTGGCACGGGCCCACCTCTCCAGCCTGTCCAGGTCCCTCTGGATGGCATCCCTCCCCTCCAGCGTGTCAACGGCACCACACAGCTTGGTGTCATCGGCGAACTTGCTGAGGGTGCACTCTATCCCACTGTCCATGTCGCCGACAAAGATCTTGAACAGGGCCGGGCCCAACACGGACCCCTGAGGTATGCCACTCATGACCGGTCTCCACTTGGACATTGAGCTGTTGACCACCACTCTCTGAGTGTGGCCATCCAGCCAACTCCTTATCCACCGAGTGGTCCATGACCACCATGACCAGATGACCTCTGTATTTCTCCTTTGCTGCTCTGTAGCGATGACTCACTGCTGCAATTATTAAATTTGACATTACTGCAACTCTTGGCCCATTTTCCTGTTGCAACCAGTGAAATGTGCCAGCCAACAAAATATTAATTCAATATATCCAGAGTAAGAACACATATCTTCTGATCTGAAAGATAAAATGGTAATATAAAATACAACAACAAATGGATATGACCAGTTTTCCTTTAGAACTCTTTCAGTACTGCCTGTCTATGGGACAAAAAACACTGCATAGTAGACAGATCCTTCCATGGGACTGCACACTGTTAACAGAAAAGCTTGTTTTCTCTCTGAAGAATTCATGCTAATTTTAGTTTGTATTTGAGCCACGCACACCTGACAGGTCAAAGGAGAAAAATATGTTTATTCTGGACAGTAAACAAGCAAACATAACCTAGTAATGAATAAGAAATACAGCTACACATTACAGCAAAATATACAATAATTTATAGCCTTACTGTTCTACTGAATGTGAATTTATACAAAAAATACAACAAATTTGCTTTTTCTATATTCAATTTCTTTAATAATTTACTAAAGAACTGTACTCCTTGGAAACAGCTATACTAAGCAGGGATAATTAAAAGACACCGAGATTTACTGTCAGAGAATTTTTTCCTACTATAAGGCAAATGGCCTATCATACCACTGTATGCAGATAAATGGTGCTTTATCACAGCTTACAAAAAATGTTTTAAAATATATTTATTCTGGACTGTGAACAAGCAAACATATGCTTCTACTATTTGAAATACATGCTACAGAAGCCACAGGAACAGTCACTGTGTCAGTGTGAACTGCTAGGTTTGCAACCGATGTGAGTAACATAGTGGTGATGGAGAGGAAACATACGGCAACACTGTTTTTTGCTGCTAGCAGGGACAGAAACATATATAAAGGCAACTATCACAATGATGTGTTGAACAGAAATAATTCCCTCTACTCTAATCTCTCACCAAACACAGCACAGAAGAGATACATTAATCTGATACTAACATTTTCTCTTAAAACTGTTTTTCAACACAATACTTCTTAAAACAAAATCACTCACGCATTTTTTTTTTTGTCATGGAAATCTGAAACAAAACTTTGGAGTTCCTAGATATATATTTTTTTTTTATTAAATAAAAGTTAAAATCTTGCTACAGAAGAAAAATAACCACCTCACTCTCCTACTACCTATATAATGCTAAGATTTCCTCTTGCTTGTAGAAACTACTGCTTTTCTCATGAGTCGTGGCTGTATAATACATAATACATTAATTTAGAAAGTATAGGGATTGTATTAATTTCAAACTTGAAATAACTAAACACGATAAACGTTTTAGACAGACATATAAACACTGAATATATACTAAGATGATAATGTAAATTGTTTTGATAGCATTGAAGATGGATGAACTTCTTAAAAAATAAAGTACAAAATTAGAACTTATCGGAACATTTGCCCAGGACACAGGCAAAGCCAAGATTAGAGACATTTAGTTAACTTAAAACGCAACTTAAAATGTAAAAATATTTTTCTCCCTACTCAACTACACTTCCTGGGTTTGGCTGAAGTCAACAGCAGAGATGCCAAAATTAATTCTCAAGGGATTTTTCAGCACAGAAATACAAGGACCCTCCAAAGAAACTTGTATTTTAAAAGTTTCTAAGTTTTATATAAGTAATCAGACCTTCTGTCACTTATCTTTACTGAATAGCTGAACCTTGTGATGCTTGTGTATTTTTATTTAAGGATCTGGTTTACAGTCATTGAAGCTAGTGGAAAAGTTCAGTGAACATTGGTTTGAAATTTTATTTATCTGTAAATTGATTCATCCTGTTTGAAAATCCAGTAAAAGAGACCCCCAGAATTCCAGTCAAATTTAAACTTAATAATTCTTCCAAAATATGCTTGAAGTTCCAAAAATCTCATAAATACAATTTGTTGAAATCCATGTAGATATATTGTAATAGTAGATTTCATAAATCTATGCTTTAGTTGAACTGAGGTTGACATTAATTATCTGCTGTCATCCACATAGGTTGTACATTATCCTAATTAACTGTTTTAGATAAAATAGAAATGGAAAACTTCATGTATCAGCATGCTGTAGTGCTTACTTTTACTGTGATGACTACTGTAGAGATACTAGCTCCTCGCTACCCCACAGTGTCATTGAAAAATACCATTTACAGGCACAGTATAATATTTATCACACAGTTTACTTATTTGAAAGTAATTAATCATAAGTATCCGTAGAAGTTACAAATATTGTAGATAGGTTGTGTTAAAAATTTATATAAATCTTACTGAGATAAGTTGATGTTTGGAAATTAATGTGTTTAAACAGTGTACAATCAATGTGGTTTGAGCGAGGTGTTAGGGTTTTGATTTTTTTTTTTTTTTTTGTGGAGTATTGGTTGTTTTTTCATTTGTAAAACTGTGCTGGAATTATGGCTGAAATTAGCTATAATTGTGCTATAATAAAGATAAGTACCACAAGTTCATCTCTACTGTTGAATTATTCTAATTAAAACTTTGCTATGTTGTATATTATTGTTTGCAATTAGAAGAAATCTGTGAAGATGCCATTTAAATGTGTCATTTATTTTCAATTTACAGAGATGCAAAAGAAAATATAGCTAATTGCATTTTATTTTTTACCCAATATTTACGTGAAGCTATGGTATCAACAAAATCTATTCAAGGATATCTGTTATTATTTCATAAATATCCTTTTACAAAACAGAGTTTAAAAGTCCTAAAACCCTAACATTTTCAGAAAAAAAATGCATTATCTGTGCACTCTTTGTTTTTCTCCAATTGAATGTTGAATGAGGTGCAACCTGTAATCACCACTAAGAAATTATTTAAATACTGAATGGGACATAACATCTAGATTGAATAATCTTTTTTTTCCCCATGTTTCCACTGGCACAATAGTTAACTGAAACTGTGTAAGGTATCTTTAAAATATCATAGAATCAGAGAATAATTTAGGTTAGAAAAAACCTTTAGGATTATCAAGTCCAACTGTAAATCTAACACTGCCAAATCCACCACTAAACCATGTCCCTAACTGTCACATCTACACATCTTTTAAATACCTCCATGCATAGTAACGCAATCTCTTCCCTGGGCAGCCTGTTCCAGTGCTTGACAACCTTTTTGGTGAAGAAATTTTTTCAAATATCCAATCTAAATCTCTTCTAGTGCAACTTGAGGCCATTTCCTCTTGTCCTATTGCTTGCTACGTGGGAGAAGAGATCGACACCGACCTTGCTACAACCTCCTTTCAGGTAGATGTAGAAGCGATAAATTCTCCCCTCAGCCACCTTTTCTCAGATGAAATAACCTCAGTTCTTTCAGCTGCTCCTCATAAGACCTGTGCTCTAGACCCTTCATCAGCTTTGTTGCCTGTCTTTGGATATGCTCCAGCAATCTATGGGGCTTTTTTCTCCTTGTGAAGAGACTGAACGTAAGGAAATGAATAATTACTGATAGAAGTGGAAATAGTCTGCAATTAATTTTTAATCTTTTTTTTTATTATTATTGTTTATAGTATATTCTGTGCTAGCAATGCGATCTTCTTCTACAGTTGTACTCCTTTGGGCATTTGTACATTCTGGTTTTGAGTTTTTTCCAGTGTTAATGTCATAATGACCCTCTCAAATCATACTACAGCATTGCTATAATGTGGCTGGAATGGAATGAGTTTGCAGCTGCCAATAGACTACAATTTAAAGAAATAACTTAATGAATAACACATTAAAATAAATATTTTGTGTTCCGCATGAGATTTTCAAGATTTATGATGGGATTCATGTCAAGAGATGTGTGCTTCCCAGTGAATCCCAGAGGAAAAAGCAGGGATGTTTATTTTCAAAGAAAAATGTTAATCAGGATTTCCATTCACTTACCTATGTTTGAACCTGTTCAGGCTTGATAAATAAGCCACTTCATAATTTATGAATTTCTACTAATTAGATTAATGGGCCTAATCTGGTGGCTGTATCCTCAGACTCATGACATTAGTAAACAGTTAGGGATGCTAAAGAAACACTTCATGGAAATGACAGGAAATGCAATAGTTTCCAAACACCAAAACAACACAAAGTAGTATTAATGACAACAAAATTGTCATGATCTCTTTCTGACCATATTTTTTTTTTTTTTTTACATTTTAATGTCATCTTAAAGAGTGCGCAATGGTAATGAAACAAGAGGGACTTGACCTTCAGTGAGAGGTCTGGTGGCTCTGCCTCAGCAAAGCACTTAATATGTGCTTAAAATAAAAAAAAAAAATCGCCTAAGTGCATTGCTGAATGAGGGCCTAAGTACACTTAAAAAAAATTTTTAAAATGAGAGGAGGGGAAAGAGAAGAAAAAGATGGGGAAGAGAAAGCAAAGACTTCCCTTATTTGTATAGTACAATTCATGCTAGCAATATGACAATTATTTTTTTATTAAAGGTTTACGATATTGAAAACAGGACGTAGAATGACAATATTTCTATACTCAAGCATGTTTCACCTCCAGCCTGAATAATACACAACAGGTCTGGCTTGATCCTGTTGCTCATTAGTGGCTGTATTGTACAACATGCTATGCTCATCCCCTGGCTTTTACCTCCATTACCATACAAAGGTTAGGCTTTCATTATAAGGACAAGTATCTAGGAAAAGGTAACAAATTTTAAAGTAACTGATGCATAGAGTGTTTCTGTGAAATGTTTATGGTTACTTGAAAAATAAATATTGGCTTCACTGTTTGCTTGGTTTCCTTAATGCAAAATTAAGTTTAAAAAATGCCAAAATGAGTTATGTGGCACTAAGACCTCTGTAGAAAAATATAAACAGACTGTTAAAACATATTTCAACTCCCTTGGGGTCATTTGTGGCTGATAAACAGTCATATATGAGTGAAAGGTTCACTAACTGTCACCCATTTATGATCCAAGTTCTCTGCTGGTGCCACACTGACCAGGCTAACAGGGATCAGCATGTCTTACATGCCTTTTTCCCCCTAAAAACCCAGGTCATGACCTTATAAGAGCTGTGATTCACAATAATGACTTCTTTGGTTCAAATGGCATTGAAATTGGTACAAAGAGATTTTACTTCAGTGGAACCGAATTATAATGCTAGATAAAAGAAAACAGATCACAAACGATGCACGTGCACTTGGGTCAAGTGTGGTGAGCTGTTCCAGCACTGACTTAAAATTGAGAACATACCAGCTTCTAGTACGGATGAAACAGAAGACTAGAGACTAGACTCTGTATGGCACCAGGCACTCATTTGTCTTTTTCTAATCAGGCTTCCATTGTTATTAAGTACCTCCTTCTTCCATGACAATAAAAGTTTAAATAAACTTTGCAGACCAATTAAACAACAAAAACTACACTGAATCAGATACCACAACAGTTCTGTGCTCTGATGTTCGAAGTTGTTATCTGTTTGTAGATTTATGTGAATTAGTAGCTCTTTAGACATGGTGTATACCTCTGCATTGTGCTCTTACTCTTCCCCTGCATCGCTGCTGTGGACCACATGAATAATATAGTTTTTTATCACCATTATTTTAGAGACAGCAAAATCAAGTATATTTCCACTTGATAGGGAAAAAAAAAAAAAACAAAGCACAACATGAAAATAACAGCAAACTTTTAAAAGATTGATGCAACTAATGATTCTGGAAAAATCTGGGATGATCCCTTTCCCAAATTCTCTCCAAGCCTCGCAGGTACACCTAACTTTTTGACTCATGAAAGAAGCAAACTCACAGGAAAAGACTGCACCACTTTGCTGGTATTGTCCTGAAAATAGAGTGAATCAGTGCAGGAAGTGTTCTCAGAATCAGGTTCTAGAAATGCCTGCCAGTAGAGTTGTTAATGATAAAGGGGGAAAAAAACCACCCCTGGAGTTGGTTGGCTGGGCAGTTGGTAACAGACTTCAGAGACTTTAACCACAAACATATTAGATTAAATAAGGGTCACACTAAGAATTTCTGCATGTTTTTTTGCAGGCAGATGAAAGCTTGCTCTGTCGGGTCTCTGAGCAGACATGAGCTCATTCTGCCCACACTCCATCCTGGCTGGAAGCTGTACTGTCGCAATAAGCGCGACACTGAGCCTACTCAAGGGTACACTGTATTAGCTTGGGCTCGATGCCACATTGACAGGTCTACTGAGCTTCTGTTTAGCTCAGAGAGTGGGCAGAGAGTTAACAGCTCTGTGGGCACAGACAGTGCACATCTCTTTGTTAGAAACTGTACAGAGGGGGCCTCCAGATCCCATTCTTCTTTGTTTCTGCACTGGGGAGAAGCTTGAATTCAAGCTTGAATTTAAGCTTGAATTTTTGGCTAATTGTGAAAATTGGGGACATTTTGGAAAACTTTCCTAGCAGCATTATTTTGTTTTATCTGGAGATACTGTCACTAACACTAAATAAATGAATCATAATCTTGAAAACACTTAGTGATCAAGTTCACTTTGATGGAGATCTTGGTCACCCACAGGAAAAATATAGTTTTTCTAATTTAACTCAGAGACAATTCTCATTCTTTGCATCCACATTTCAACCTTTTCTGGCCCGGCATTTGGAAGTGTCAGTTTCTTCAGTTTTGATCAAGGTTATGACAAGAATAATCTCCAGGTTAAATATTTTTAGCTGGACTTGAGTTTGGATCCTGAAAATGTACTCTACTTCCCAACATTCACAGATAATACTGGGGAGAATGATACAATCATGGAATTCGCATTAAAGAAACTATTCTAATACAGAGATATTTTGTAATTGTGAATTTTACTGAGATATTTTTTCCTAATTCTGCATTTTACTTTTGCATGTCTCTCACAGTCCTTTAGTGTTTGCACCCTTATACTTATAGATTCATTATGTTGCAATCCTAAATCATCAACATATTAGTGATTAGGAAACAATAATTAAAGTTTAAGTGTTCACACTGTGATGCTCTATCCATCTATAACATTTGACATGTCCTTGAACATATGCCTTATTTGTACACAAATTTTCGCTATGCTAATCTACATTCTGATAATCATTATAAATTGTAGAGACTTAACACTTGTGATGTTATATAAGAATTAAGTAAATTTACACAGTGAAAAAGTGTCAACAAGAATACTCAACTGCTGATTAAGAAAAATATTGTAACATTTAAAATTAGTTATTTTGTTACTTAGTTTCTCACAGAAATAGAGCCAAATATCACATCACTTACATCCCTGTGATGGATAGCCTGAATTTAAATGCCATCTCATCTTGGAGATGTCAGGATAGTCTACACACAATAGTTTTGATATAAAAAAATTCCTCATGGGTGGCAAATATGCAGAAATGTCTCAGCTTCACAAGGTTCTTTTATTCAGGAACTGTTTCATGTCAATGCCCAGCAGAGATGAAGAAACAGTGTTACTGGTCTCTATACTAAATCCTACACTAATACAAACATCAGTAGGTTTAAGTTCTTTGTAAATGCTTTGACAGAAGTAAATTAAAGAAACATAACTCTTCTTGGTGTTGTTACTGGCAAAAATTGGAGCTCTTACCTTGGGACAATGAGGTCCATTCACACCAGGATATTATAAACTTTGTTAAAATACTTGTTTGATGTTCTTTCTTAATACAAATATATAGAGGTGGCATAAAGCAACAGAGGCTTAAAAGATAGCAATGCTGTGCAAGAAGTCTAACAATATAAATTATTCATAAAGATCATACCAACAAGATGAGAGTAGTCATTTTAAATTGGAGAACCAAAATGACCACTACCTTCTAAAAGCCTGTGCAGCTTTCTCTCGAGTCCTATCATGCTCTGCCTGCCCCTGACAGCTGGGGAAATTTCCACTGAGCTACAATACATAACAAGTAAGATCACTACCAAGTTCCCATAGATATTTTTTCTGACAATACTTATATGCATTAAAGAGTTCTCTTGGATTTGTGTGCCTGTGTAGTAGCCCTCAGCCGGGATTTCACTATACTGAGGGTTTTTTTGCATGATATTTTTCTCATATAGGTCTACTAAACTTTTTCTTTCTGTAGAGATCCTCACTAGGTAATAAGTAGTTGAGCTACCAATGGTTGTTACACTCCACTTTTCATGTGACAACTTACTGATCTGAGTGGTTACCCACCATATAGGAATTGGGGTTTCTATTCACTCAACAAGAGAAAAGTTTACAACCACAAATCTTCCCTCACAACTGTGCCATAACCAGCAACATGCTGCAAATAACTGTTCAAGAGCCACTGAGTCTTAGAGAGAGTATAAGCCTAAGTCTGTAGCAGAATTGTTCGTATAGTGTTCAATGTTCAGGGACAGTCCTCACTGCTTCATAACATATTTACATCATTTAATCAAAGCCTATTTAGTTCAAATGAGACATAATCCATGGAGCAGGGAGTGCAGTCTTAGAATTCCCTCTCACAACTCACTGACAAGTGACCTGGTACCTACTCATTCACTGAGCAATGAATTCTTCCCTGCACAGTATCAGAGCTCCATTGACGAGCCTGTTCCCCTGCTGCTTTCTCTCGGGAAACAATAACTATGGTCTGGATCCCCTCTGGCAAATGAATGCATTAACGCAGGGTCTTTCGTCTCTTTCCTGAGTAAGACAGGACATTGTCTCCTACCTTCAGTCTGAGGGCTGTGAACTCTTAGTGGATACAAATGGATGTCTTGCTATTTTCAGAATTTCCTAACGGTTACCTCTAGGCTGCTCTCTGCTCTGCATGTTGCCTGATTTGGCTTCCATCTAAGGAGCTTATCTCTCCCCAGGCATGCACAGAGAATCGAGTGCCTCAGCTAGGGTCCTGCAGTCTGTTCCTAGGGCCCAACAGCTTTAATGTTAGCACTGAACCTCTTTATCTCACCTACCTGTAGGAAACCATGTCTGATTTGCGAATAAGTACTTAAATTCATTAAATCCAGGCTGATGTTTGAGTCTAATAAATTGTTACAATTTTTTTTTTCTTGCCTCAAGTAATCAGTAGTTTGAATTGATGTGTTTATTTTATTGTAGATAAGCTTTATGGGAAAATAAGATACTTTTCTTCTTACTCATATATTTTCCTTTTCTTGAAAAATGAATCTAAGAGCCTGGAGGAGGAGATAATGACATGCCCACTATGTCCCATAGTGATAGCTGTGGTGGAACATATTGGAAATTAAGCTTCTCTCCAGCTATGCCATGGAGAAGCCCTGAAACACCAAAGGAAATAAAAATTTCTAGAAACATAAGAGCACAATCAAACTTAATTATTGGAAGTTTCTCATCGATAGCCTATCAACAACCCCTAGAAGGTGGGTTCTGCAGATACATGAAAATGAATACATGGACAAGAGTTATCCAGTTTTGGTGAAGGAAATATATCAATCTGGAGAAGGCAATTGAAAATTAACCAGTTGATGGAAAAGTACAGAGAACAGCAAGACTGAGGACAGAAACATTTTAGAGATGGCTTGAAAGATCTAATACTGAAAATAGATATCTACCTTTTATTGATGAATAAGCGGATACACAGAAATTGTTAGATCATTGTTATATCATACATATTCTGAGTAAGTCACACTAATGACTTTGCTTTCCTCCTGGAAACTGTACAACCAACAGTGTATACCTTGTAAAGCTTGTATACCAGTATTTTTCTAAAATCTCCAGTAAAGAATTTCCCAGAGGTTATGGAATAGTTCTGTTGGTTTACCAACCTACAGGTTTGGGGAAGAGTGGCCGGAAAGTTGCTGGCAGAAAGGGACCTGGAGGTGCTGGTAGACAGCCAGCTGAACATCAGCCAGCAGTGTGCCCAGGTGGCCAAGAAGACCAACAGCATACTGGCTTGTATCAGGGACAGTGTGGCCAGCAGGAGTAGGGAAGGGATCGTGCCCCTGTACTCAACACTGGTGAGGTCACACCTCAAATACTGTGTGCAGTTTTGGGCCCCTTAGTACAAGATGGATGTTGGGTTGCTGGAGCACGTCCAGAGAAGGGCAACGAAGCTGGTGAGGGGTCTGGAGCACAAGTCTTAAGAGGAGGGCTGAGGGAACTGGGATTGTTTAGTCTGGAGAAGAGGAGGCTGAGGGGAGACCTCATTGCTCTCTACAGCTACCTGAAACGAGATTGTAGGGAGGTGGGTGCTGGTTTCTTATCCCAAATAACTAGTGAGTGGACAAGACGAAATGGCCTCAAGTTGTGGCAGGGGAGGTTTAGATTGGATATTCAGAAAAATTTCTTTACTGAAAGAATGGTTAAGCATTGGAACAGGCTGCCCAAGGAAGTGGTAGCGTCACCATCCCTGGAGGTATTCAAAAAACATGTAGACATGGCACTTCAGGACATGGTTTAGTGGACATCGTGGTGTTAGGTGGACAGTTGGACTTGACGATCTTAGAGGTCTTTTCCAAACTTTATGATTCTATGATTCTATGATATCCTAGATATTGATGCGTTAAAGAAGTCTAGTGTTATTTTTGAGCAAAATAAAACATAAAAATAAATTTTAGGGGCTTTTAATGGTGTTTTTTTAACAGATATATTGTATAAATTGTATAATTTCTGTGCTGATCTTGCATATATGAATTGGCATTTGACTTTCTAAAAAAAGAGATTTTCAAATTGTCTGAAATGCAGTTCATGCCTGTGATCAATCAATTTAGAAAGGTGAGGAGGTTTATGCTCTTCAAAGCATAATACTGTAACTCTCTATGTAGATACTCTTTATCAAAAAGGCCTGAAGAAAAACAGCAGTATTCATTTTAAATGGAACTGTTTAAGATTAAGAAGGCTAATGATGAAAACTGCAAATAGTTAACTCTTTCAGAGGAAATTATGCATATTCTGTCTATGGAGTTATTTGTGCCATGACACCTGTAATGAACCACGTAATACAAATACAAATTAAATTCCTTGCTTTTAAAGATATTTAAGTTATGACCTAAGAAAAGTAATCATCAATGCCTTTCTGTCATGTGAAAGAGAGTCTAGTGAACAATGTTAATATAAGATCT
This sequence comes from Ardeotis arabs, assembly GCA_011801015.1. Classification (NCBI taxonomy): domain Eukaryota; kingdom Metazoa; phylum Chordata; class Aves; order Otidiformes; family Otididae; genus Ardeotis; species Ardeotis arabs. The sequence goes on from JAAGAY010145796.1 coordinate 11,470, forward strand.
CATTGGTAGTTCTGTAACAATTTGCAGCTCTTGGAAAATCAGTTATTATACTTCATACGGACAGACACAGTTTGGTATTGAATGTCTGTTATAGCTGGGTCTGGTACAGTTGTGCTTTCATGGCTTCAGCCTGTGCTCTTTTTTCACTCAAACACGGCAGTCACTAGATTTTGCAGAGCAGCCAGTTATGAAGTTTCAGGGAGATAACAAAGCATTACATATCACTTAATTTTGCTAAAGTGAACTCATTTTCTTGCTTCTTGAAGGGAATACAAATGAAAAATGCTCTGGTGCCAGCAGTCACCCCCCCTGGTCCCCAGCCAACTTCCCACCAAAATGGCCATGTGGTGGGAGAAAGTGCTCCACTGCTCCTTAATACACTATCCAACAGAGTCCTCTCTTCTCCCCCTCAGGAGCTGCATATCATCCCTGTTCTATCCATTTCCATCATTCTTTCCCACTATTGGCTTTCCTTTCTCTACTCAGTCACTCCTTTACAGTATTCAATATCATAAAATCATAGAATCAATCATAGAATCATAGAATCACAGAATCATAGAATCACAGAATAGTTTGGGCTGAAAGGGACCTTTAAAGGTCATCTAATCCAACACCCCTGCAATGAACAGCACTATCCTCCACTAGATCAGGTTTCTCAGAGCCCTGTCCAGCCTGGTCTTGAACATTTCCAGGGATTTTCCATCTATCATCTCTTTGGGCAACCTGTTCCAATGTTTCACCACCTTAATTGTAAAAATTTCTTCCTTCTTTCTAACCTAAATCTACCCTCTTTCAGTTTAAAAACATTACCCCTTGTCCTATCAAACAAGCCCTGCTAAAAAGTCTGTCCCCATCTTTCTTATAAGCCCCCTTTAAGTACTGGAAGGTTGCAATAAGGTGTCCTCAGAGCCTTCTCTTCTCAAGGCTAAACAACCCCAACTCTCTCACCTTTTTTCATAGGAGAGGTGCTCCAGCCTTCTGATCATCTTTGTGGCCCTCCTCTGGACTCGCTCCAACAGGTCCATGTCTTTCCTGTGTTCACGTCTCCAGAGCTGGATGCAGTACTCCAAGTGGGATCTCATGAGAGAAGAGTAGAGGGGAAGAATCACCTCCCTCGATGTGCTGGTCACATTTCTTTTGATGCAGCTCATGGTTGGCATTCTGAGCTGTGAGCGCACATTGATGGCTCATGTCCAGTTTTTCATCCACCAGTACTCCCAAGTCCTTCTCTGCAGGGCTGCACTCAATCCCTTCATTCCCCAGCTGTACTGATCCCAGGAGTTGCCCCGATCCATGTGCAGGACCTTGCACTTGGCCTTATTGAACCTCATGAGGTTCTCATGGCCCCACTTCTTGAGCTTGTCCAGGTCCCTCTGAATGACATCCCATCCCTCGGGCATGTCAGCTCCACCACACAGCTTGGTGTCATCTACAAACTTGCTGAGGGTGGACTCAATCCTATTGTCTGTGTCACTAATAAACTTAAATAGTACTGGTCCCAGTAGAGACCCCTGAAGAACACCACTTGTCACCGATCTCCACTAGGACATTGAGCTGTTGACCACTACCCTCTGGATGCGACCATCCAACCAATTCCTTATCCACCAAACAGTCCACCCATAAAATCCATCTCTCTCCAATTTAGAGAGAAGGATGTTGTAGGCGACCATGTCAAAGGCCTTATAGAAGTCCAGATAGATTACATCTGTAGCTCTTTCCTTGTCCACTGATATAGTCACTCCGTCATAGAAGGCCACTAGGTTGGTCAGGCAGGACATGCCTTTGGTGAAGCCATGCTGAATGTCTCAAATCACCTCCCTGTTCTTCACGTGCCTTAGCATAGCTTCTAGGAGGATGTGTTCCATGATCTTTCCAGGCACAAATATGAGGCTGACAGGTCAATAGTTCACAGTGTCCTCCTTTCTACCTTTTTTAAAAATATGCACCATGTTTCCCTTTTTCCATTCATCAGGGACTTCACCTGACTGCCAAGACTTTTCAAATATCATGGAGAATGGCTTGGCAACTACATCAGCCAATTCCTCAGAACTCTGAGATGCATCTCGTCAGGTCCTGTAGACTTATATATGTTCAGGTTCCTCAGGCAGTCACAAACTTCATCTTCTCTTATAGTAGGAGGGACTTCGCTCCCACAGTCCTCATCCTGCAGTCCATCTACTTAGGAGGCACGGGAAGAGAGGTTGCCAGTGAAGGCTGAGGCAAAAATGTTGAGTACCTCAGCCTTCTCCTCATCCATTGTTACCAGTTTGCCAGTCTTACTCATCAAGGAGGATACACTTTTTTTGATCTTCCTTTTCTTTCTGACATACCTGTAAAGTCATTATTCTCCGCATCCCTTGCTAGGTTCAGCTCCAGCTATGCCCTGGCCTTCCTGAGCCCATTCCTACACAACGTCCCTGCACTCTTCCCAGGATACCCGTCCCTGTTTCCACTGCCTGTTCCTTCTTGCCCGTTAGTTTGACCATAAGGTCTCAACTAGCCATGGCTATCTCCTGCTTTCCTTTCCTGATTTCTTACACCTGGGGATCAAGAGCTATTGCGCTCTATGGAAGCCATCCTTAAAGATCTGCCAGCTCTGTTCTGCTCCCTTATCCCTGAGAACAGTTTCCCAGAGGGTCCTATTGACTAACTCCTTGAAGAGATGGAAGTTTTCTTTCCTGAAATTCAGGCTCCTGACTTTACTCTTCACCTTACACATACCCCTCAGGACTGCAAACTCCACCTGTGCATGATCACTGTAGCCCAGGCTGCCTCCAATCTTGATGTCAGCTATTAGCTCACTTGTGTTGGTGACCAACAGGTCCAATATAGCATTCCACCTCATATGGCTCTCTATCATCTGGCTTAAGAAGTTATCCTCAATGTATTTCAGGAGTCTCCTGGATTGCCTACAGTTCACTGTAATACTTTTCCAGCAGATGTTGGGGTGGCTGAAGTCCTCCAGCAGGATGAGAGCCTGCAAGCACGATGCCTCCTGTAGCTGGAGTGAGAAGATTTTGACAACAGGTTCCCCTTGATCAGGCAGCCTGTAGTAGACACCAACCACAAGGTTCCCTTTGTTGCCTCATTCTCTGATTCTTACCCATAACCTTTCAACCTGCTCGTGGCTATTCTTCAGATACAGCTTTTCACACTCTATCCATTTCTTAACATAGAGAGCAATGCCTCTGCCTCTCCTTCCTTGCCTGTCCCTTCTACACAGCCTGCAGCCATCAATAGTCACACTTCAGTCATGGAATTCATCCCACCAAGTTTCAGTAATGGCAACCAGGTAATAGCTTTCTAGCAACACTGTGGCTTCCAACTCTTCCTGTTTGTTGCCCATGCTGTGTACATTGGTGTAGAGGCACTTGAGCTGGGCTGTCAGCTGTGTCACCTTCTCAGAGGAACAGCCCCATTCCTTCGAAGTATTTCACAGGTGTTTCCCTGTTGGTTCCTATTACCTCAGGAGACCCTGGCCCACCTCGATAAGACTTCAGCTGTGCCCCACTGTAGCCAGCACATCTCACTGCACTCTCATTATATTCCATAACACAAAAGAAGAAAATCTCTGTTCCTGCTTCAGGATAGTAATGGCTATTGTATAGTGAACTGCAAATGAGTTTTATGTACTTAGAGGTGGGAAATGATAAGCTGTGGATAGATAGTATACATAGGATTTATGTAGATTAAGTTAAATTCTATTATTCATAAATTCCATAAGTATATTCGCATCAACTTTCAGTAAGTCAGAGAAAATGTTATGTTTCATTTCTGCTTACATTTGGAGATAGTGCATGGACTGCCAGTGAGCTTTAGTCACTGATACAATATAGCAACGCTGGTCTGGTTCCAGAAAGATCTCTGATTAATGCGCATCAGATTGAATCCTTGCACTTTCAATATTTATACTTCTTGGAATATTATTGGACTGACAGTGTTCTTAAATAGAATAAAGTTATTTCAGCTAGATATTTATATCTACATAGAAATATTAAATCTTTTTTCCATATTATCCATTTTATACCATTGTTTGGTGAAAAAATATTAAATGTACTTTCAAATCATGGAAAGTATGCATACCATAGATATAATTCTGTCTGTTAATAGGATTTTGCATGGATATTTCCTCTGAAGTAGACTTGTAAATTGAATTTCCAGCTTCCAAAGAAAAGTGAATTACTGTGCCTTTCAATTTTTGCACCATGTCTATTTTTTGAGTTATTCTGTAGTCTTCCTATTTGGCAAGTAAAGTACTGGGATCTGGGCACAGAATTGGGTCTCAGAGGATCTGTGCTTATTTTCTTGCTTTGCTACAGATTTTCTGTGTCCTCCACTGTACTTTTTCTTCCCCAACTGAGAAGGGACCCTTTGAAGGTTTACTGTGATACAAACAGTAGAGAAGATAAGCAGATGGCTCAGAAAAACTTACAAGTTTTGATGATTCCCTGTTTTACCTAAACTACTCAAGTGACACAAGAAGAAAATATGTTACTTATGGCACACCATCACTGAAAAGCCTGGGTAATAACAAAGAACCACACCAATATTTAAAAATGAGGTTTTGTACACTGAGGAAAGCGACAATGGCCTGTTAATGTCCTGCTTCTGAAACAGCAAGAGTGTGTGTACATTTTTAAATTAAAGATACATAAAACCAGCTGTCCCCATAAAAGTCATACTCTCAAATAATACTTCCTTTACTACTCATTACGACATCTTCATTAGTACAATTTAAAAGACTGTACAAAAATAGTTTTTCTCTACTTTACAGAAAGAAAAGTGAGAAATTTTTGTAAGGAATTCCAGCATTATTTCAACAATGCTGATTAAATAAATCAATAGCCTCCACCTTAAAAAAAAATCAGAGATTAACATTACATCAAGACCTCTGGCTCCAGGCTACTTACCTAGTTTGCCCAAGAAAACAGAGAGAAATAATACTATTACTGAAACTAAATATACAACATCTTAAACAAACAAGAACTAAAAAATCCAATACTCTATTCAGTGAACTAAAAGCTCTCTGCTATCAGGTCCCATAAAGTCTAACAATTGTTCATTTACATTCAGCAACTGATCTGGTTTCCCAAAGCAAAGCCTAGAGAGAGAGACAGTATTTTAGAGAGCTTGGAAACTGTGCTACCTAGATTTGTATGAATCACAAGACCATGTCAGTGGTTTGAAGTTTCTTGAATAATTTCAATGACTCTCTCTCCTGTTTGCAACAAATTCCATCAACTTCTTGCCTCTGAGGACCCATATCTGATTCTTCTCTACATAACTGATATCCTGCTGTCAACTTGTCTCTTACTTGTTCCACTAATAATGTACCTATGCTTTCTCATATTCTCCTAAGATTTCCTAATCTGTTTCTCATGCTACTTCAAAAATAAAGACTATTCTCCTTAACTATCAAAGATCAAAGTCCATGATGAACTCACAGAATTTAGGATGCTCTTTGTCCATCATCAGTTTTCACCTATACCTACAGGAATCCCAAAGTCTTGCTCACCTCAGCAGTACTGCTTCATCATTTAATCATTCCTCCACCGATAGGACCAAAGGTACTGAGTCATTGCAGCAATGGAAAGCTTTTCTAAATAAAATAATGACTGGGATATACTATCATAGGGAGATGAGGGTCTATTCAACCTCTCTGAGGGTTCTGAGGTACAAATAGCTTGGCCAATTAAAATTTTATTTCCCCCATTCTCTATCCCATGCCTTCCTTGGAAGTGCTGCTCCTGTATCATGAATAGCAAATTCAGATGTGTGTGCAGGCTGAAATTACTGCTGTTCAAAATCCAGCATCAGTACATCTGTTTTCATTAACTAATACGTGGGATTATGAAGTGTAGGGCCTGTAATCCCAACACATGGTTACTTTTCCTGTTTAATTCTGGAGGGTCTGAGGACATAGGTCAGAGCAGCAGTATGCCATATCTGTAAGGCTCCTAAGACCATCAAACAATGCCAACACATTATCAAGAATGGGCTAGGTAGAGTCTACACAGGAAAACAGGAGAGGCTGTGTGTGTTCTGGGAGCCTCTTTCAGTTTACATTTTTATAGTTCTATGAATAATTCCTTTGACCTAAATTAAGAAACACTGTGCTAATGGGGCTTTCAAGATCTGACTTTTCTTACTCTATGGAGATTTTATTTGCCACAGTGTAAGATTTGCAAAGTTTTCATCATATTTGTGTAGATAAGAAGAGTAAGGATGTTCTAAAGGAAATTATTTTGATATTTCCATGCTATTGAAGCTTTCACATGTGGAGCAACATTGATTTTCCTGTTCTGTTATCATTTATCATCATACTTTTACTGCTTCAGTATCCACCTTCTCATCTTAACTTTCTTCTATGCAATCATAATCCAGGATAAATAGATTTTATTCTGCATTCCCGGAAACCCCTTTGGAGCTGTCTCATTTTGAAAGAGAAACAAGTATATTTTTAACATGCATGTGTTCAGCATTACTCTTTTTAATCATAGATTCTTTAGGCTAATAAAAAGTAGTAAAGAGAATACAAACATCCCAGAGAAAAAACAGAACCCTTCTGAAATCACCAATTGGGAGTTATCCAGACTGAACTGAACTTTGCATAATGTTGGGGCTGGATTTTGGAAAAACAGCATGAAAATTATTTTCCCTGTTTTCTCATACACATTTTATCACTTTATGATATTTGTTCTATTTTTTTTTTTTTTTTACTTTACTATGTTCAAACACAAGGCCCAGAATCTTGACATTATTTCATGTCTTCCAAATGTACAAAATAAGGCCATAGCATAAATGAAAGATGTTCCATTTCTTGAGGTATTCCTTTCATTTGAACACACTTTCTCTATGTCAGATCTCCTTGATCTACTGCCCAGACCAGTTTAGAAACTTGTCTCTTTACTGGTTAATACTTCTTAGTGAACTTGTATTATTTGAAACTAATGTAGAGTGCAAACAGTCTACCATTACCTATTTTTGCAAACAGTGCTGAAGAAGCAACATTTAATGTGGGCCACTATCAGAAAATCCTAACAGCTTTCAAAATAAAAGAGTATCTAGTTGTTTGACAAAATTATTCCAAATGAACAGCAACTAAAGTTTTGAAAAGGTATGCTATTCTGTGTTTGAGGTATAGAAAACAGACATGGTAAATGCTCGACTACTGTGAAGGAAAAACACTGCAAGCAGAAGGCTGGGAACTGTGGTTTTCAATTTCAGAGGAATAATTTAAATTCTTAATTGCAATCCCTCAGATAAAGAGAAAATAACATTCTTTGAAGGGTGGCCAGCTGTTTAGGACTCAATAATCAGGCTTTTATTTGGCCTGTCTTCTAGAGTTGCTTCTATCACAGATAGTGGTGCTGGCAAGCAATATAAAAGAGGTTTTGATGTCATAGGATGCATTTTTGTAATAATTTTTAAAAGAGTCCAACATAATTTCGGTTTGCAAAATGTCTGTTGAACATATATGTGTCTGGACTAGGCACTAGTGCATTTGTCAGGCATGAAAAACAATTTAGATTTCCATGTGGCTTACACTTCATTATTTCCAGACCTGTCACCATGTGACTCAGTTATTTTCTTTAAATATTCAGATATGTTTGAGTAAAAATTATTGACGAATTCATCTGAAACTCAAATGAGTAACAGAGATGGATAGAGTCTTTTAACTTCTTCATGTTTCCCTATTTGTTTATTCCAGAATAATGTGAATGAAACTGATTCCCCATTCCCTAGACAGAGGAAGATCAGTTGTACCATAAGGAGGTCACACAGACAGCATGAGTAGAGCTCATTCTGGCCTTTAATTGGACTACGGAGTAGAACAGGAACCAAAGCTGCAGTTAGTAGTTCCAAGTCAAATGCCTTCTGGTTTTTATGGAAAAGTGACTTCAATATGGAGAGCAGAATTTATCCCTGTTACTCAACATTACACTTTTTGAGGCCCGTACATCCTTTCTGATTTAGTTTCGACAGTTTTGAAATACATTCATTTTGTTTTTCTTGTTCAATAAGAAGAATTTTCATGGATCAGTTTTCACAATTGTTTCCATGTTCAGAAAATATGGTTTACATTGCCAAAAGATCTCCATTTCTTCGAATGAATATGGATTTCCCTTCCCTTCCCTTCCCTTCCCTTCCCTTCCCTTCCCTTCCCTTCCCTTCCCTTCCCT
>JAAGAY010145796.1:19672-93408 GCA_011801015.1 Ardeotis arabs
TGCCCTGCCCTGCCCTTCCTTGCCCTGCCCTGCCCTTCCTTGCCCTGCCCTGCCCTTCCTTGCCCTGTCCTGCCCTGCCTTCTCCTCTCCGAACCTCTCCAAACCTCTCCGAACCTCTCCTCTCGGAACCTCTCCGAACCTCTCCTCTCCTCACTTTCCCTTTCTGCACCTTCCCTTCCTGCACCTTCTCTTCCTGCACCTTCCCTTCCTTTTCCTTAATATTTCCCTGTTCATATAGACATCCTAGAGATCTAAACTGATTCAGGATGATTTTCCACGGCTGCTCTGCTGTCCATCAACATATTAAACCTAATTTATTTAAGAAATCTCCAAATGCTGGTGTTATCAGCCAAAGCAGAGAAGTAAATCCTATGCCTAAGTCCTTTAAAGGATCTTTCTTTCAGGCAAAGTTTATCACAGATGACAAAGGATGTATCAAAATTTGAATAAAGTTTAAGACTTAGGCTTAGGCTTGCTCTTTGGCCTTCAAAGTTAGCGGCACACCACTATTCATGTCTATATGACTGGACTTTCTTCCCCAGCAAGCTAACATGGACTTGCTCACAATGTGTATTGGAAAAAGTCTCTGCTCCATGGGATACCACAGTTGTGTTTAGGAATTGCCTGGAAAAGCGATCCTCCTTGGATCAGCTAAAACTGTGCCAGGAAAAGGGCAGTCAATTAAATATACATAGGCAACTGTACCTCATTTCTTAAGCCCATGTCCTGATCCTGGTTGGTAGGCAGTCTCAGGTCACAGTCCCCAAGCAGAGTTCCCAGACTGTTGGAGGGAAAATGGTGTAGCCCTTCCCCAAAACTCTTTGCTTCTTCTACTATGGGCATGTTACACGAACTTATGATAATCCTTTCTCTCCTAAGTCTTATGCTAACTAGATGTGCTGTAATAAACAATTTAAGATATTTTTCTGGATTTCATTTTCTCTATCGAGTATTGTATTGTCTGTTCAGATAATGCAATGATATGTCTTGTGTCTCCAAAGTTTTTTTCTTTTTTTTTTAATAAGCAGTTTTAAGTTTCCTACTTTTTTATCTTGGGAAAAAAAAAAAAAGGACACAAATATTAATGGAAAAAACTTTAATTTCGTATGTCTTTTTCAAATTGTAATAAATGGCATGCTGCTACTGATAATGAATTAATGCTATTCAGTACCTGATCCTTTGTTTTGTATTTTATCTCCTCACAATAAGATGTGGTCTTCTGTTTTTCCTCTTCATTTACACTGAATTTTCAGTTTGGAAATATCAGATGTTTTAACAGCATTTTTGGTCTTTTATTCCCGTGTCCATTGTTTAAGTTTTATACTTCTGAGGTAAAAATCCTTCAAGTTGTAATGAAGAATCCATATTCTTTTTCTATTCAATCTGTTTTGAGTTCTGATGGTTTCATATATGCTAAAAGTTATACAGTGTTTTAGCAGTTCTACCAGCCAGCATGATTAACAGATCATCTGCTGTTCTCAGGTATGTTAGGTTTACTCTAACCTTCTATCACTGAGAAATCAGATTTACATTTTTTGACCTTTTTTATTCACTTTTGATGAAAATCACTATCATATTATTGTCCTTTCTCATATTTAACAAGTGAACAATGAACAATATGTATCACTCAGCAGAGTCAAAAGAATTTCAATAGATTCTTACCTGTAATTCTGCTTCTCATTTCCTATGTGAAATCTGTCATACTGTGAATATGCTCGGTTTCCTTCCCAGTCCATTAATTCAATTCTTAGAGAATATTGCCTCTGACTTGTTATTGCAAAGATAAATTCATTTCCCAGCCAATGTTCACCTGATGGGCTACCAAAACCCTAGAAAAAAGTTGGTAAAATAACTAGATGTAATTACTGTAATTGGTAGAACCTTTATATAATAACAAAACCATCATTGTATTTTACCTATACATTCTAATTACTGGTCATAGCTTTCTCTGCTCCAGTTAGACTTTCTCTAAAATTAGTCTAATAATACGTACCATGTAGGAATGTCATGTAGTTCAACTGATATTTGAAAGGACAGTTGAGGTTTTCGGTTGAAAATCACTTTCCAATTACAAGATATTAATAGTACAATGCTGTATTTGCACATCCTTTAGTGGGAATACTGGATATAACCATATTCTACAATATATTTAATATGGTGTTAAGCCTAGTTATCATTAAGACAATTAAGTCAAAGTAGAATTCTGCTATACACTATAAAAGGTTAAAAAGAGTTTTAATTAGCCTAGATAATACACTGAATTCAAGTTAGCTGTGGATATCTTAGTCTATAAAGAATGGACCATTCCTTTGCTGTGGAGTGTCTGCCACAACTGAAGGAGAGAGGTTTTAATTTTAAATCCTCTTCTGTATATAAGATATCCTGGTCAGGACGGTGTCTGTGAGTAATCCTCAGTTGTAACATTTATTTACTTCATTGCTGATCCACTGAAGCTCATATTGGCTAAAATTTTGGCTACTACAAAGTTATTTTTTTCTCACCCTTCTGAGGTGAAATAAGATGTCTATATATGTTTTGATGCTTTGAAATCTTTAACTTAAAGAATTAGAAGTATTCCTATAGACTATCCAGAGGACTGAGAGGATACTGTAACTTTATTTTCAAAGAATGAAAAATAAAGAGCAGTAGAATATTTAAAGTACCTAACTCTTCTCACATTTCATTTGTTCAGGTGACCTTATTTCCGGTTAAGTAAACTATACAATTTTCAAACATGGAAAAATAATAATAAAAGAAAAAGTATAACCAGTTTTCAAAATGTATTCCTAGAGCCATATTTTTGTGCATCTTCCAGGTTTTAAAGTAATTTAAATTTTCATCAATATTTTACTACATTAAATTTAAGGTTTTATTTAATGTCATTAATTTAATTTACTCTATATCGAAATTATTTTTCTTTGTACACTATAAGTTCATACCTGAGAACTCTTAGCTCCATTTTTGTTCTCTAAAAACAATAAAAATTATTTTAAACCATAATCTTTACTGGTGAATAATTATTTCAACATAACTATGCTTATTCATATTTCTTAAGATCAGAAAAATAGGAATGGGAAATCTCCTGATTTGCTTACAGTGATTTGCTGGGTGTGTCTTAGAAGACCCTTTTTAAAATTTCCTGACTAAATTAAATGAAAGATTGTGTGATTTTCTTGCCTGCGATACAAATTCACTCTCTGCTACCAAGCTGTGACTGCCAGATATAGGAAAGAAATAAACAATAAAGTAATCCTGGTTTTGGAGTAGATTAGACTGTATCCAATCTCAAGTATTTTCCTTTACCATTCATTATAGGAAGTTAATTTCCTTCTGCACTCCACATCATGGTATTTAACAAACAACATTTGCTCTCAGTTTCAGATCGTGAATTAAACCATGTGATCTGCCATTGATTGAGTCAGTGTAATTTTCAAGAACGTATTTGAACATTTCCAGAAAGCATGTATTTTTTAAAGTGGGATAAAAATAAGAGACTTCCTTGGGATTAGCAATTAGGTAATAGGAAATGTGTCCATGAGACACATGATCAAGAAATCGATCTTCTCTATATGACGTCTCAGTCACTCCTAACGAGAAATGGAAACACTGGAAGTACAGTCCTCTCTCTCTTTTGTTCCTTTATTGCATTGTGTTTGCATTGTGCATTATGTTTGGCTATGCTGAGCTGAGTACAATAGTTTATAATTCAAATAAGCATGTCTGCCTTTTGGCTCAGAGACCATCAAGTGACACCCATGAACAAAGCGTTTAGTCTGCAAGAATTGAAATTCAGTAGTCTGTGGTCAGTCTCAGAGAAGACTCAAACTCAAATATGGGAGGATACTATTAGTAGGCTTTTCCTTTCCTGTGCATTATTTCATTATATCCGCTTTCTCAAATAGATGATTTCCTATGTAAGTCCCTGTAGCTACTGGTTGTAGCTAATACTGGTGATATCTTGCTTTGACGACATCAGTCTTCCAGTGTTAGCTCCTGCTCCTCAAGCTTTCCCATGATGATGCTTCTGTATCTCTCACCTACTCCTTTGATCACATTCACATGCACATTTGGCTTCATACATACTGCGTAAAATACAAAAGCTTGCTCCTCATCTGCATAAACCCCATCTACAGCTGACATATGCTTCCATAGTTTTCACTTCTTTCTATCTGCTCCTCTGACCCTTTCCATTTCCTTGCCTTGTGTCTCTGCCCTATGACTGTCACACATGGCGTCTCCTGTTCTAGCAGCTTTGGCAGTGTCATACCAGAGCAGTCAGTGGCTTGTCTCTGATATCCTCTTTCACAACTAGTTGTTGCCACTTATCTCAGAGGAAGGGAAAATACGCTCTGCAGTGACTACCTAACAGGCAATTTGTCTCCCTAAAATCTAGAAGGTAGAAGTTTGACCATAGGTGTTTATTTATCAGTCAAAGTGCCAAAGTATGTTTTTTCACAGTCTGCATGGTTTCTTATTCACAGAAGATATATTATTATTCTTATCAGCTGTATCCCTTTAAAAGAAGATTTTCAGGAAATCCTTTCTCCCTTTTTCCCAGTGCTGGCAAGCTGAGGGGACTCCCCTTTGAACTGTGGCTCTATTGAATTATATTTGTCTTATCTTATTTAGATTACAGTCTATTCAGGATGTAATACATGTGGCTTTTTTAACATTATCTGTTCCCATATGTGTTCTATATAAACTCCAGACACCATATATAATTATTCTGAAACAATAATAATTTTTCTTCTTCACATTTACACTTCCTTCTCCCTTTTCACACGTGTTATTACGCTAAGATGAAGATCTATCACTAAGTGGTTTGCTCTCCTGACCAGAGGAAATGAAGTTGCAGCAAAAGGGAACAGAAGGAATATAAAAAGGAATATAAAAAATTATGAGGAAAACCACCACATTAGTTACAAAAAACTGAATTGTGTCATAAGGAGCTACAATACTGAAACTTAGGTTAGAAATGCTCAGACTAAGAATGATTGTTTTGCTTTGTTTTGTTTTTCTTGTCAGGAGCAACTTATTTTTAAACAAATTCCTTGCTCTTATGAAAAGAAAACCAGGGAATAAGCGGAATACAAAACATATCTCTGAAGCAAGGAATGTTCCTAAGGAGAAGTAGTGTATTTTATTAAACACCTAATATGGCTGGAAAAAGAAACAAACAAACAAACAGGCACTCAAAGCTTTTATAGATCTAAAACAGAGAGGAGCAGTACCTTTCTGTTAAGCACAGAGTTGGGAAAAATTTCTTCACGTATAATTTTATTATGCCAAACTCAACTGTTTCCAACCTGTATTTAGTCTGCAGTTTACTGCCTCTGTTTCAGATCTGAAGAAAGACTTACATGCTTGCTGCTTTTTCAAAATACTTTGTCTGATTTAATAACTACACAGCTTTCTTGTTTATATCTTACTTAGACTGTCATTGCTACAAGAACACTACTACTTTGACAAGATATGTAAGCTTTTGTGTGCAGAAGAGAATGACATATTATTACCCCAAAAAAGTCTGGAAAACATTATTTAACTTTTCTTCTCCATTTGCAACCCTGAAGCTGGCAAACAAAATTATTTTGGCAGGTTCTTTTGATTTGCCTTCAAGATCTTTAGTACATTTCAGAATTTTATCTTCAAATGCAATTTTTTTTTTTCTTCAGTCAGAAAACTTAAGAAAACAAGCTTGTGCAATTGTTATGCCCACCTGTCCTTTATTTTTGTGCAATACTTTTTTGAAGACTTTTGAGGTTGGGATAGAAATCACACAAACTTGAAGTTCAACAATGTTTTAGGAGAACTGATGTCTGGGATGAGTTGTTGCTGGGAGAAATGCTGAAGGAGAAGCTCAGCAGTTGCCTATTCCAATTGCCTATCAGCAGGCTCAGACCAGCCAGCCAAGTGCAGATGCTGAGCATGTATTGCCTTGAAGGACCCTTAGACATCTGGGAAGGTTTGAGGAACATAAAAGGAGAACTCAGGCTATTGACGCAGAGCATCTTGGAAGATAATAGGGATTCAGGAGACTATTAGTAATGAGAATGGGACTTCTATGTGGGACACAGGACAAAAATCCACAGAAAAGCAGATCTCATGAATTTTGCTGCTCATGAAACAATTCAGTAATTGTTCAGTAATGACAATTCAGTAATTAAATCCAAGCATTTTAGTTAACAGAACATTTATGTTCTGCTCAAATCTGTGGGGTCCCAAGTGATAAGATGCCTTCAGCCTTGTCTATGACCACACCTGTCATCTTCTATGGACAAGGAGTTGGTTTTGAGAATACCTTAGGGAATAGTGTTAAATTTTAAAAGTCAACATTAGGAGTCATCTATTCCAGACCTATAGCTGTCATTAAATGTGTTTGTTTCCCAGTACATATATACACTGTCAATATACTCATTGGTTTTTTGTATTCATATTGCTGTAGCAAATACTTCCAGAATTTTTCTGTTAAAGTTTTGTACTTAAATTCAAACACATGAGGTGATCCAAGTCATCTTCAGCTATCAATCTACCAGGAAAAGGAATATCTGTATTTCATGAATGTGTTTGTAGTTTACAACATTTTAAGCCCGTCTGAAATCCAGTGAGTCATAAGCATTGTTCCAAAACTGCATTTTAAATTACTATGATATGCTATTTTGTCATTAGCTTTCTCTATTTTTTTCATTATGTGTTTCCAAGTAGAGGGAATAATTCTTTAAACATTAAACATTATTCCAAAAATAATAATTTTGCTTTTCCCTTGAAATTTGCATAACATTTTGGGATGACTAGCAAATAAGAAGCTTTACATTTGCAAAAGGCTGCTTAAAGGGAAGCTCAGAAATTTCCAAAAGGTTTCAGAGCCATGCAGTTTTCTGGTTCTTTATGCCTACAATAATATAGTAAATTGTGTAAATTCTGATACAGTGCCCAACTGTTATGTAAAAAAATAAATAAATAGTAATTTGTTTTTCTTTTATATCCATTTAAGTACTTAGAACCAGGAATCACAGACAAAGGTACATGATTTTATATTTACTCTAGATGACATCCAGGTTCTCCATCAGCTGATTTCCAATTGTGTGATGATTAACAGAGTCAAAACTACTAAAGCAGTCATGAGTACAAAGAAAGAGAAGTCAATGCTCATTTTAAAAATGACCTTAAGAATTTACAAAGTTGATACATATTCAAAAATAATAAGTAGGGTGCAAAAGAGTTTTATTAGCTTTGGCAAAACCTGTGAGGGTATTCTGCTTGAATCATGTTACTCCAAGTTCATTAAACAATTATCTCTCTTACTTTATTTATTTTGTCTGATAATGCTCATAGGAAGCTTTGACTTTTTATAGACAAAACAAAATTGAAACCAGACACAGTCAATATATCCTATGGGTTCATCTCCTGTCAGAAAATTCACTGAATAAAGCAGACAATAATTCAGTGGTTTACAGCTGTAGTGTCTTCCCAGAAGCCATAAAGAATATTCAGCTCCTTTTGCCTTAGCTGAGAATGTGGAACGGATTTTGTTTAAGAAGATAATTTCTAAAAAAGGTTAGTATACTTCTTCATTTCTATCGTGTTGAATTATTCATCATACTATTTGAAATAAAGATGTGGTCTATAGAAATTGCTTCAATTTCCTTAGAGAACAAATGTGTTAAATAATGTTAACTTAAAAGAATACAGGAAAATTATGCTAAATATTCAGAATTATTTCCATGAAATACAATACTAACAAATATTTGGTGGCAAATCTGTCTAAATACCCCAAGTATCAAATTTACGGGTTGCTCTTTTCTCTCTTGCTTGGGCTCAGCTGCTACACTAAATAGCTGAACAAGAATAGAAGATGACTGACACCAGAGTAAAAAAATTATAGTGGCAGGCGGTGCTCCTCCCTGAAGAGAAAGGTGTTCCACCATAAGAGCATACAACTATAATTTGGGAAGATCTCTGCTACAATTCTGCTAAGTGTTCAAATCACTAATTTAAAAAACAACCTATCAAAATCTCACCTGGCTCTTGTAAAATAGCATTTCCATATTTTGATTAGTTTCCTTAATAATATTAATTTTTCTCACAGTGCTCTGCTACAGGCTGTTAGCATAATTAAGCTGAATTGTGACATCATCACATAAAATTTATTAAGTTTTACATGTAAGGAATACCTTACATGGTTATATTAACAGCCTTTGGAAGACCATGAGTCTTATCAGTATACATTAATGGTGTTAAATTGAAGCTCTGGTGGCAGAGAAGGCACAACTATATAGCCATGTGTCAACACGACACTTGAAAAGTGTTATCTAGTAATGTTTGCATAGGGAAGACTGTGCTGAGTATAACATATTTAAAACACGACTGTGCTCCAACACAAAATTGTGTTTAATTTTACTTTCATAAATATTCCCCAAAATAAAGATGCTTCCTTGTGTGGTAACATCTTCTCTGGTGCCCAATCTAGTGATCCTAAGCCCACTAAAAAAAAAATGTTGTTTCATTCTTGCTCCCTTAGATCATACTGTTAAAATGAGCACTGTAGATTAAGCTTTAGTCAGGACCAGAATAGTTTCGTGACTGTGGTCTCATAAAACTGAATATGGTCTCTCATCAGTTTGGTACCATGTCTATCTCCACTGGACATGCTGAATTTAGACCTCAGGAGAAGCAGAGAACATACTGGCTCTTTTTATAACACTGATGAAAGTGACAATTCTCTGAGTAACAGTTGCAGTCAGAAGTGACTTTTAATTAAATTAGCATGATATGTCACTCTTTATCACAAACGGGTGGATCTCCACGAAAGGCGTTACTCACACAATATCTTAATACACATTCCAGTCACCAAAAATCATTTCCTGATATCCAAATTACTTGGTAAATGTTTGAAAGAAACAAATGACTTCCATGTCATCTATCTCAGTCCCTTGAAATAAATTATTTTTTTCAGATATAAGCAACTTATAACTCATGACTTCGAAGTGTACTATCATAAGAAATGTATTTGTGACTATGTTACAAAATTATTCACGTCTGAAGTGTGCCTTTTTAATCCCCTTGTATTCATAAGTCACTCTTACCAGCTTATTCATACAATATAATAATTCAACACCACCACCATTCCCAACCTGTCTTGTTTGTTTACAGTACAGAAGCAACATGCCTCTGTCTTTTCCAAGGACATGCATTCCCTCGTTTTTGCCTTTCTCACGGGTCCATCCTGTCCTCAAATCCTTCATTTTTGCAGGAAGGACCATGCTGATACTGCAAGGCACTTTATAAAATTCTTCACATTACTGGCAAGGGAAAGAATGTGAAGATGTTTCTGCAAAAGAAATTTTGGAATATACCTCCAGTTAACTAGCTAGATGGATGGATGTAGTACAGATACTGTTACGAAGGCTCTCCTCCTTCTACAAAACTTCCTGTATTCCTTTCCTAGTCCCCGGTTATCTTCAAAATACCTCCCTGTTTTCTTTGAACCAGCAATTCTTTCCCTCAGAACTGTTTCACTAAGCCACAGGGAGAAGGAGAAGCTGTGAAGAGTGCTCTGAACAGCTCCTAATGCTCTGCTAAGCAGAAGAAAGCAAACCAGAACAACCCATGTGCTAACAGTAAAACCTCAGCTTTGAAAACAAGGCAGCCCTGTGCAAACTGCCATTTGAGAATGGCCCATTATCCCTAACAGCTTGGTCATTACTTGTGGAATGTTATTTGAATTAGACTAAAACTCCACTAAAATTTAGCAATGAGGATCTTGTGTCACAAGGCAGTGTTCACACACAGGCGTGACTCTGTGCAATGTGCTAGTACAGGCATGGCCTAGGAGTTGAGAAAGAAGGAACTGAGCCAAATAGGAGTAGGATACCCATCCACTGGATCCTTCCTGTGCAAAACAGGGAAACACAAAAACTCTAATTGTAAAGAAGACACAGGTTCTTATTTTAAAATCCAAATAGCTAATTACCAGGAGCAGCTATATATCTTTGCCCTTGAGGAGATCCTTCACAGTCAAACAATTTGAGGGTAATAATAATGAATATTAAAATTTATGTCCATATGAGATCAATCAGCAGTCATAATTTTAAGGTGTATGTATATGTACATTAAGTGTAATATTTTGTTAGAATCATAGAATCATAGAATGGTTAGGGTTGGAAGGGACCTTCAAAGGTCATCTAGTCCAACCCCCCTGCAAGGAGCAGGGACATCCCCCACTAGATCAGGTCGCTCAGAGCCCCATCCAGCCTGGCCTTGAATGTTTCCAGGGATGGGGCATCCACCACCTCTCTGGGCAACCTGAATTTGTTTTGCTTATATTTCTTTGAGGTACTGTTTGTGACCAAAAATAGATGACTTGAATATAGCTCAAGCCAAAATCAATGAAGGAAAACTGTTACTGTCATAAAACCACAGGCCTGTTTGTAGCTAGGAATCTCTAACTAGTATATGTATGTACAGTTTCCACATGATGATAAAGATTTCTTAACTTTAAATTCCTGTCAAAATTACAAATTGTTATCTGAAAAGCTATTGAGTATTTTAATTCCTATGAACAACAGCCGCATCTTTCTAAATCTCCCTAACAGAAATTAGGTGAAGTTAGTTTCAACAGCCATTTCAGTACTTGACATCCTGTGAACACCGGGAGTTGCATCATATGCTTGCAGTAGCATATACTTTTTAGATTCCAGCAATCTCTTTTCTTTAGTCTAAAGTGAAAAATTTAGGATGAACAAAGATCCAAAAAATGAATTTTCAACAAAATAATTTAATGTGGAATAGTCACAGAAAGAGCAGTGTTACCTTCTTCAGAGCTGCTTGATAGTATCTGAGTTTTGTTTTAATGAAGAGAGGAATACAGCATACTTAAATGTAAGTATCATCTGGAAGTTTTCAGAATTAACTGAAAGACAGTACTAAGAAATAAAATCTTTGTTAGAACAGTAGCTCTTGTTATGAATAATTCAGGTAGATCTAGATACACAAATACACAATTTGAAGTCTGTAGGACTTGTAAGAGCTAGTGAGGTGAAAATAAGAGCTGACCAGCAACCTGATTATCACGAACTAGAAGATCTTCCAGGAAACGGGTGGGACCTATGTCGAAACTAGAACTTACTCACAGAGGTGAACTGCAGGAAGTATACCAAAAAGGGTAAAAAAACATCATGCCTAGGACGAAATAAAAAACCTACTGTCTGAAGAGGTGTTCAGCTGTCTTTTAGGTAAGCAGAAGACATGTATCACCAGACTTCTTATACTAGTTAAAATTTTTACTGAGGCTCAGAGGAAATTATTTCAGATTATTCCAGGTAACATAATGTAAGTGCTCATTAGAACTGCGTCAAGTAATATTTCCTGAGAAAGGTCTGGGAACCATCTCTGTGGTCCAGCTCTCAATGTGCTGCAGAATTTAAGCCATGGAAGAACATAAATTATCCTATTCTGTCATCATATTGATCATATTGGCACTATGGAGCTAGCCATCAATTTGACCACACAGCTTTAAAGAGACAAGAAAAAGAAGAAACCTGAACAGAAATTTAAGTGGTTTTGTAGATGTGCTTTTCATGAACACATAGATGCTAGTTATGGCTCCTGAGATAAATTGGCAGTAGACTTGTTTTCAGCACTGCACTGAACTGATGTTGGACTCTTAGATGTTAATCAGGAACATGAGATTAAGGGGATGTGTAATTTACCACAGAATGTCATTCTTGCCTCAAAGAACCAAAAGGAAAACCAGCTGCTAGGCAGTAAGATAGGAAGTAGTTACCACAAAGCTTAGAAATTCAGCTGTGAGTCCAATAGCTACAAGTGATCTTAATCTAGCTCATGACATTATGAAGGACTAAAAAAGTGATAGCTTGCTTTCATCAGAGAAAGGAAAATAGCAATACTGTAGCAATAAAGTCATGCAGTACAATTAAATAATGATATGCAAGAAAAAAAAAAACTGGTGAGGAAAAGGATTGTTGTCGGCTAGCCAAGGCACGCAATTTCAAATACCTATTGAAAATCCCTCTCCAATAACAGAAAGCAAGAAAATAACTTTAAAGGTCTGATGAAACCCTCAATAGACTTGACATCGAAGAAGCCCCCCTAGGAAAATGATAGTGAATGTTTGGCTATTGATTGCGGAATAGGTTCTGTGAAATTCACACGAATTATTGAACTAGACATGCTAAAAGGCTAGAGAATAGGGAATCCAATACTCCAACATCTAATTTGGCAAAAATGGACACAGTGACTGGGGAAGGTGCATTCATCCAAGAACTGAAAAGTTGGAATTTCATCAAGAAGTCTTGATAGCCAAATTAGCACATCAGCTAACGATTTGCTTGGATTTTATTATTGCTAATGACTGCCTAACAAATGTCAGAAACTGTGTCTGAGAAAGTAAGTTTGTGGAAACCCCCCTTCTAAAAGTGGCTGAGGTTGACAGATGGTAAGCAATAGGTTTTAAAATTATATTCTCCTTCTAGACTTCAAAACTCTAATAGTGTTTTACATTTCATCTTCGGGCAAGGAAATAAGAAAAATGGCTGAAATCTGCTTCAGGGTGATCTTAGTTGCTACTGTTAAAGAAATTATTTGTTGCTCCACTTCAGACTTTTCTAATAAGCAACAAATAGTATAATGGAAAATCCATTGCAAAATGTGAAAGAACAGATGTAGCAGATACTGTTAAAAAAAGGATGGGAGGATGAACTCATAGGATTTCCTCTGAATTTCTTTTGATTAGTATTGAATGTACAAAACTGAAATGACCCAAGAGATTTTGTAGTCAGAAATGAGTTCATAGAATCTTTAAGGTTGGAAAAGACCTCCAAGATCATCAAGTGCAACTACCATGGACATCACTATGTCCACTAAACCACATGCTGAAGTGCCACATCTACATGTTCTTTGAACACCTCCAGGGATGGTGACTCCTTGGGTAGCCTGTTCCAATGCCTGACCACTCTTTCAGTAAAGAAGTGTTTCCTAACATCCAACCTAAACCTCCCCTGCTGCAACTTGAGGCCATTTCCTCTCATCCTATCACTAGTTACTTGGAAGAAGAGACCAACACCTGCCTCCCTACAACCTCCTTCCAGGCAGTTGTAGAGAGCAATGAGGTCTTCCCTTCTTAGAAGCAAAGGCACAAACTACACTGCACAGCATAAGACTAATAACAAAACTGAATGATACTGGTAAGCACAAATGTCACTAAAGAAAAAAATGGCATAACCAATCTTGCATAGCAATAAATCTACATAAAAGACTTTGTAATAATTAGCTATTGTTTTATATATCAAAGAAAGTGTGAGTTTCTTTTCCAGATGGGAGATTGGATGCTAGGGGAAATGGAGTCAAAAGAACAAGCAGGAAAAGTTAGTACCACTATTACTGTTGTATTACTGACCTTGTGGCAATTTATGGATGGATGGAGCTGTATATTTCCTGTTGTCAAAAGATTTATGGCTACTTTATCTCTCTCTTAACCTATGTCCTGTGTTGGTGTCTGGAAAATATATTGGACAGGAATTGAAGTACTTCCATGTAAGCTGAAGGCACCAGCATGAAACTGAATCAAAGACAATGGTTGCCTTGCTGTTGCAGGTGACTCCTGTAACCTACCAGTGTTGTAAGTCACCTTTGCAGAGAATACTCCATATGCACCCTTTCCAAGTTACTTGTTGTTAGAATCTCAGCTTAGCGTCAGAAAATGCACTTCTAGAACTGGAACAGCCAATAACTTGCGAGGGCAGTAGCACTACCGCAGGTTGGTAGTCTGAGTCCTTGACCAGCTCAGAAGCTGGCAACTGGTATTTGTTTTTAACTGATTAACTTGAACAGTTTTCCAGATTCTTTTCCAATAACTAAATGCACTGAAACTAAAAGAAATCCCAGAGACTTTTTATTGCTGTTATTACATAATTATGATATTGTTTATTCCTATTAGATTTGAGCCCTAGTAAGATAAAAGCAAAACAAGAATGTCTTAGCAAATCTGGAAAGCTGCATCTGAACTATGGGCTGAGAGAACACATATTAAGTTCAACCACTCCAAGTAAGACCAAGTGCCATTATGTCGCCCACCACACTACCTGGTTTCCATTGGAAAAAACATCAGTTACAGGAAAGAAAAATTGAGTAAATCTCAATAATTCATATGGTATGTGTAAATTACAATGAGGGTGATGGAACACTGAACAGGTTGCCCAGAGATGTGGCAGATGCCTCATCCCTGGAAACATTAAAGGTCAGGCTGGACAGGGCTCTGAGCAACCTTGCAGGGGGGTTGGACTAGATGACCTTTAAAGGTCCCTTCCAACGTTAACTATTCTATTATTCTATGATTCTATGAAATTAAACAGCTCATATGTAAAGAATGAGTTAGATTACACATACAAATTCCTCATAAGTAGAATCTTCAAATTTTGGTTCCATCAAAATAAATTAATGTTTCATATTTTACTTGACTCTGAACCAAAATATTGTAAAACAGTTTTCAAGTTTCTTGCTAAATGAAAACTTTATGAATTCTAAAAAAATGTTTCCAATTTTGCAAATCCATTCAAAAATATCTATTTGTCATTTCAATATACTTTTACTCCATATATATTATGAAACAGACTACATCCTTTGGTTACCCATAGTAGCAGATGTCTGACCCAAATGGTCAGTTTTCACCCCTATCATTTATATTTTCAAGTAATTTTAAAATGTTGAAAAGAAACAATCCATAAAATCCAAAATTACGTTTTGGTTTAATAATCTGATATTACATTTATTTCTGAAATGGTAAAAATACCCAGAACTTTTTTCCACATAAATTTTTACTGAACTGAACTTGCTTTTATTTTTAAACATTTTAAATACTCTCTTCATGTATTGCTTTTTAAAACCTGTTGAAAAAAAGATTTTATTCTTCCAGGCTGCTAATACAGTTCTGAAAACTTCACTGGGAATGTCATTGAAATCTAAGCCAGTCCTCAGGGACTCAGAGAAAGGAGCTCCATCAGAAAGTTTGATCAGGCAGCAAATGAAGAAACTCAGAAGTTATTTAGCTTGGAGTAAAATTTTTTTGAGTTGGCAAAGGAAAAACAGCCTGCTGAAGTCATGTCATCTGTAATTTGGTAAGTTATTTATTTTCTTTTAATCGTATTCGAAGTATCAACATTTCCAGTACATTAGCTTGATTGGCAGAGATGTTGTATGACTTGGGATAAACCCCAGTAAAACTTTTCATTCCTATTTGAGATGCTCCAAGTTCTGAAGGAGTTCCCCTCAGCTGAAAACATCCATGCATTAGGAACATTATCACATGCCTATTACCCCTTAATGTCACAGCAAGTCAAAACTTTAGAGGGACAGACAGCAACATTCTTTAATACATATGCCTGGGCCTGACCTCATTTTAATCTCAGTAAATGATCTGAAAGAAAACCTAAGTCGTGGGAAATAATACTCAACTAACTGAGTAAAAAGAATATTATGATTTTCGAAAGTAACAGACATGACAAAAGGTAGCTCATAAAAGACTGCAGGACCACACCACATCACTATAGGCAGAACTATCTACTTAAGATAATAGGAAGTACTACTTGAAATTCAACACTTCTGTGAACTGTAAAACTATTCCACATTTTTTCCCTTACCATTTTGTATTCTTTCCAGCTTTTTTGAAAATCCAGACTCCCATCTTCTCGATGCTGTATAACTGTCCATCCTCCTCCAGCAATTTCCATATTGCAAAAGACCTATGCAGTAATTAAAACAAAAACAAAAACAAAAAACCAAATAAAATATACTTGCATTGGAATCTTGTCATCTTAGGGGTAAAAAAAAAAGATTTGTGAATAACTGAACTAAGGAAGCCTGTTTTCCTGTGGATTCATGCCCTATTGATTCTCAATTGTATGCCCGTATTCTCAATCGTTTGATTACAACCGGAATTCTCCTTATGTTCAGTGTAATCTTCCCATTCTTTCAGCACATTACCCAATAACATCTCTCCATGATCCCTCTCCGCATCTTCAGCTTTTCTCTTCACATTCCTTCCATGCTTCTTTTCTATTTTCTCTGCAGTGCCCCTGAAACCACTTCATTCCTCTTAACAAGCAAGAGTATGTCTTTCAGTGATAATGTGTTTTCTATAGTTTTTAGCAGAGCACCATTCTGTCTAAGAAAGAATCTTCAGGAATTCTTACAGAGCATACCCATTCAAGGAGTCCAAAATGTAGCACAGATGAGATTATTCTGTTATTCTGTATTCCGTATTATAACATTACTCACAGTGTGCCAGACAGTGTCCGAAAACAGAAACCTCAGTCTAAGCTGCCTTATAGCTGAGAGAGGACATAGATAGGAACAGGCTCAAGAACAGAAGTCTGTGGGACAAGCTCAGAAGTTAAGACTTGTACTGAACATGTAAGATCATATCCTGCCATCATTGCACTAATAAAATTTTAACTTAGATACTGAGATTCTATATATTAAGGATAATTTAACAATTTGACAATTTTGTTGAAACTTGATTTTAGAATATTGCATCAACTGAAATATGTTAACAATCTTAAATAATCCATATAATAATAAAAATGGATATTTAATTTTCATTCATTTTTACTCTTCTTACATTATGCTTTCAAAAATATAGAAGATAAATTATGAAAAATTGCAAATACTGCTTATCCATTCACTTTTCTTGCTATGTGGCAAGTGATAGTATTAATTTTTGTATTACATTTAATTTTAAGATCTAAGTTTCTCAGCGCTACTCATTCAAGCGGATTTTCCTGATTTTAATTCCCATGTACTCATCCATACCATGTTGGCACTGCAACTACCCTGAATTTCATTTGTGTGTGCTCTTGAATATTTGTATTCAACAGCTATCCTCCTATATTCCTAGGATGTCAATATGTAAGAGGGTTGAAGAGGTGTCACTCATAAGCTTAGCTTTTGGCATTCACATCAACAAGAGTCAATCCATTCACCACTGGTTGGTAATTTAAAGCTGTAAGTTGCTTTGCCAAATGGAAGGTTACTAACCAATTCAGTTACGTAAAAATTCATCCCTCAGTTGACTAGAGAACCACATTCCACTCAAGGCAAAGCAACTCAAAATCTTTCCTACTCATAAGCATTGTCATAGTAATCCTGTGCAAGTGCTAAGTGAAGTCCCTGTGTAGGTACAGGAAGGAAACAGAACAGTGCAAACATATGAACTTGATTTAGGGTAACCACAAGAAAATCTATGATTTGCTAGACAAACATTTTGGCCCTATTTCTCCTTCAGGGAAGACACTATGAGTCAAAACATTTATCTACAGGATGTAATTTCTTTAGTTTGATTTACAGTGAGAATTTCTAAATGATGGATTTACTTTCCTTATAAGTAATTTCAACCTTCCATTAATCTATTGCCAATTTTTAAAGCACTAAATCCTCAACTGTATTAAGACTACTTATTTTAAAGACACACACAAACAAATGATGGGGGTTTCATAACTGAAATATAATAAAATACCTATAAAAAGACTTTGATGTTTTCTGAATAATATAGTAAATTAAAAGACAAAACTGCACAGTGAAAGAAGGATTTACCAGCAGCGCATTATTCACTAGCCATCATTGTGTGGTCTGGCACTTTCCACGGTGGTAGACACAAACACCTGCCGTATTAACAGGAGTGCCAAGCTGATTATAGATGTTCACTGTGCATAGCTCTAGCCAACAAATGTCCTAAACTGGCTTCCGTCCCAGACAAGGTCAAGGCACTCAGCCATTAAACACCTTTTAACATGTTCTGACATTTAACCCTCTACCAGAAACAAAAAGGATGGAGAAAAGTGACTTTGAGTTTGTATGCATCTCTAGATTCTAAGTTTATTGTCAATAAAATAACTTGATTTAGATTAAAGGAATATCCAAAGAATTGCACTCTTGCACTTCCTTAAATGCAGGAGTAAAATTACTCAAGCTCCTAAAAGGCATAGATGGGACTATTTATACATATTATAGCTTTATGGACTAAATTATTAGAAACTTCAAAATAACCATTTAGAGGTAAGTCCAATTTTAAGATAAACAAAAGGAAGAGGATTACCACATACTGCACTTCAAGCGCATGCACACTAAGACATCACAAGTCTACATGGTTAGCATGGAGCAATAAACCCATGACCAGTCATTTGAAATTCAGAGAATGTGTCTCTGCTATGCAGAAAGCAAGCCTGAAGGTAACCATGTCAGGATGATAGTTTCCACAGTATATGGGGCTAACATACATTTAATGGGTCAAAATTCTGGCAGATATGCTCAGAGAGACCATTGACACCAATTTGGTAGGAAGTCCACAGGGAGAAACTAGAAAGGAAGGACTGAAGTCTGTATTCATGGCAACTGTGGCAATTGCTTTTGCAGAGCCATAAAGACACAGATACATAGACCCCACTAGCAATTAATAACATTACATTTTCAGTGCAGTGCACCTAGTAGTTGGTAGAAGTCATGCTTGTGAGGGCATTAGGAGATACAGTATGAGTCATATATATTGATCTAGGGGGAGATATGGAGGTTCTCATAGCATCATAGAATCTTTAACGCTGGAAAAGAACTCCAATATATCAAGTCCAACCATCAGCCTAACACCACCATGCCTACTAAAACATGTCCCAAAGTGCCACATCTACATGTTGTTTGAAGACCTCCAGGGATGGTTTCTCCACCACTTCCTTGGGCAGCATGTTCCAGTGCCTGACCACTCGTTCAGTAAAGAAATTTTTCCTAATATCCAACTTAAATCTCCCCCACCACAACTTGAGGCCATTTCGTCTTGTCCACTCACTACTTATTTGGGAGAAGAGACCAACACCCACCTCCCTACAACCTCATTTCAGGTAGCTGTAGAGAGCAATGAGGTCTCCCTTCAGCCTCCTCTTCTCCAGACTAAACAATCCCAGTTCCCTCAGCCCTCCTCTTAAGACTTGTGCTCCAGACCCCTCACCAGCTTCGTTGCCCTTCTCTGGATGTGCTCCAGCAACTCAATGCCATTCTTGTACTGGGCGGCCCAGAACTGAACGCAGTACTCAAGGTGCGGCCTCACCAGTGCCAAGTACAGCAGCACAATCACTTCCCTACTCCTGCTGGCCACACTGTCCCTGATACAAGACAGAATGCTGTTGGTCTTCTTGGCCACCTGGGCACACTACTGGCTCATGTTCAGCTGGCTGTCTACCAGCACCCCCAGGTCCCTTTCCACCAGGCATCTTTCCAGCCACTCTTCCCCAAGCCTGTAGCATTGCATGGGGTTGTTGTGACCAAAGTGCAGGACCTGGCACTTGGCCTCATTGAACCTCATACAGTTCACCTCAGCCCCGCGATCCAGCCTGTCCAGATCCCTTTGCAGAGCCATCCTACCCTTGAGCAGATCGACACTCCCGCCCAATTTGGTGTCATCTGCAAACTTACTTAGGGAGAACTCAATGCACTCATCCAGATCATTGATAAAGATATTAAACAGAACTGGCCCCAGTACTGAGCCCTGGGGAATACCGCTTGTGACCGGCCACCAACTGGATTTAACTCTGTTCACCACAACTCTCTGGGCTCGGCCATCCAGCCAGTTTTTACCCATCGCAGGGTATACCTGTCCAAACCATGAGCCACCAGCTTCTCTAGATGAATGCTGTGGGAGAAGTGTCTCAGACCAGTTCCCCTGGCCTACTTCAGCTTCTGACGCATAACATGGTTCCTTCAGCTCTAAAGTGGCAACAACCTCACTCCTGCTGCTCCTCTGCTCATCAGCAGCCTCTGCGTCCCCTATAGCAAGTCTATCTTTTTCTCTTCCCATCTCAAAAATATGGAATATTATTAAGATCCTTTTAAATAGAAATGAATCGCTGATTTTTGTTGCAGAGCTGGAAGATTAATGAACTAAACTAATGAACTGCTGAAGATAGGAATATGAAAGAAAAATTACAATCTAAATTTGTAGTCCTATAAAAATGAGGCATATAAATGGTATGGAGCTGTAAGCACAGAGGATAATTTTCTATGAATATATGAATGTAAAACCAGCAAAAACCTAGAACTGACAGTAACATTTATATATATGACAAAAAGATACCTTCTTTTGAATGTCAGGATTCTAGTAAGTATCCCTTAGGAAATATAAAATGAAATTAAGGTATATTTTTGAGACCCAAAGTATAAAATTACTATAAATGAGACAGTTGCCAGTGACTGTGAGTATTACTGAAGGCAACAATATATTAGGCCTCTTAAGACATGTCAGAGTTGTATATCACATTGTGGTAATCTACACAATTAAGCTAGCTTTAAACAAGCGAGTATGTTTCCATGGAGTAGCTATCAGGATATTAGCTTGGGTCCCAGAGTAATCCAACTGTGTCAGCGTGGTGCTACCTCTGGGCTAATTAGTCCTGGCAGTGCTGCATTGATGTGATTTTGAAGCTATCTCAGCTTGAGTTAGTTCAGCTATCTCTGCGCAGCACTACCTTGCAGGCTGTTAATACAATCTTCACGTCTGAAAAACATCTGTTAAAGCAATCACACTCCTCACTTGACTAACACGAACGGGCCTGGGGTCAGCTCTTGCTGTGTTATCACTAGGGCGAGACAGAAACAGGTGGTAGCAGAAACACCCTCAGCACACACAGACACACACTCCCACATTTTCTTGCTAAAACAGGATGAAATAATGCAATGATATCAACTGAGTTGCACTGCCTGTATTGATTGATAGTAGTGTCTGCAAATAGGGATACAGCAGAAACACAGGGTGGCTTCCATAGCGTCACTGTCCTTAAATCACCAGTGAAGAGGGTTTAAGGTAAATATACCAGAAGCATCAGTGCCACAGTGCTTTCAGATAACCATTGTTTTTAATTACAATGCAGCTTCTGGGGATGGTTTATGAACTTTAATAAGGCTAAGAAAAGCCACTGCCAATTTTGTACATGCAATCTGGACTTTGTCTGTTTTGAGTGGAAGAGCTTCTACGGAACTGTTTTACTGTCCTGTTCAGTAATGCTTAACAGGATCTCTGTATTTTATGTCATGTCAATTATTTTTCCATTCATATTCCCCAGAGTTATATTGATCTTTTCCCATAGTACTCTCCCACCTCAACTCTACTCATGGTTTAACAGACTCTAATTCCTTAGTAAACTAAAACATCTTGACATTTACAGGCTTCCAAAGGCCTCTTATAAAACCAAATTCAGTTTAGAACTGCTTGCAGGGTCACCATTTTACTGCGTAAGAATAAATTCACCAGAGAGATATGGTTCCCTCCCTCCTGTTTGGCTCACTTTCTGGACACCGTTGGACATTCCTCTTGTGGGTAACCAACCCTTAGCCTTCTTGGGAATTGCTCCCAACAGTGCCTCATCAGAGGGACAGCCAGCATTCCTCCCCATGTAAGTTAGACTTAGGTTATTCTCTCATGTTGCTAGCTTCAACTGACTCAGGTACCTTAGCAACAAAAGCCTTCCAAAAAAATATCAGCCTCCTTTAGAGGCTAATGTTTCAATTTCATCAAAAGAAACCCCTCCCAATGATCTTTTTTTGAGAAGGACAAAATTATACATGCTTCATAAATTCAAACAGTGCTAATATTCAGAATGTTATGTTCTTTACAGCCAAAATGCTTCTTCCCTGTTCCCTACAAGAGAAGTAGGATTTTTGTAAATCGTTATCTTTAAAAAATATTCCTTCTGCTATTTCTGTCCCTGTGCTACCAGATAGTCCCCTCCATCAGCTTCTTCATTACAGCACTTCACTAATTCTCTTCTAAACTTTATCACAGATTTATTTGCAGGCATAGTCTGATTCAACTGAACTTGCCAAGTCAGAGGAAATGACTCAACTATTGAGTGTATGTTGGAACTTAGGAAGGATTCGCTGTCAGCAAGAATGAAGAATGTCTGGAACAAGAAAGCCAACTGTATCCTGGGTTGCATCAGAAGAAACATGACCAGCAGGTAGAAGGAGGTGATTCTCCCCCTCTTCTCTGCTTTCATGAGACTCCACTTGGAGTACTGCGTCCAGCTCTGGAGTCCTGAGCACAGGAAAGACATGGACCTGTTGAAGAGAGTCCAGAAGTGGGCCACAAAGATGACCAGAGGGCTGGAGCACCTCTCCTATGAAGACAGGGTGAGAGACTTGGGGTTGTTCAGCCTGGAGAAGAGAAAACTCCAGGGACATCTTATTGCAACCTTCCAGTACCTAAAGGGAGCCTACAAGAAAGCTGGAGAGGGACTTCTGACAAGGGCATGTAGGGATAGGACAAGGGGTAATGGCTTTAAACTGAAAGATAGTAGATTTATATTCGATATAAGGAAGAAATTATTTATTGTGAGGGTGGTGAGGCACTGGAACAGGTTGCCCAGAGAAGCTGTGGATGTCTCATCCCTGGAAGTGTTCAAGGCCTGGTTGGATGGGGCTTTGAGTGACCTGGTCACTCAAAGTGTCCCTGGCCATGGCAGGGGGGTTGGATCTTTATGGTCCCTTCCAACCCAAACCATTCTATGTTTCTATGATGATACAGTTTACCATTTGCTTCACTCTATTGTATTTTTTTCAAGACTGAATATAGCCCAGGTTATTTATACCAGTACAATATTTTGCAAAATGAGAACTTCAATAAAGGCTTCAAATGCTCCTTTAAGGCCAGAGCAACATCATATTAATGAACATGAAAATCAAACAAACATTTACTTTACCTTTTTAGGATCTGATACATTGTTAATATAAATAGTGTAGACCCCACTTTTGTTAAAACCAGATTGGTATACATCTGCACAGTCTCTGAAAGGCTTTTCTTCTTCCTTTTTTGCATTCTTAAGTAAAACTGCAAAAGAAAAAAAAAAGATAATATAAGTTACAACAGCAATCTTAAGCATTTCTGTATGAAGGAAGTCCACTTTTACACACTGTATTCCTTTCAATCATACATAGTAATAACTGTACTATGGTCCATACACAGTTAGTGCATTTGATAAATTCTATTGAAGAACTAGTATGAAACTTTCAGACACATGGCAGAATAGACACCAGCAAAAGCAAGCCACGATGCAAATAGCTTAACAGAGCAACCTGTCTTCCGAGAGGTGAACACAGCGCATTCCAATTGCAAAGGTCTGTGCGGCTGCAGGTGTTGCCTCTGACTTAGGCTGTATCTGAGAAGTTGTCAAAGAATGCCCCAGAGATGGCAGATGGAGGTGGAGAACTTGTTCAGTGTTGACAAAATGTTCACCTAAGACAGCAATGCAGAACACTAGAAGGAGAGAGCTTGTGCCCTTCCTCCATGAGAAAGGCTTTTGAGAACCCTAGGGGCTTGGGGTAAGTGAGTTGTTTGCTTAAGTTTATTTTTTTGGCAGAGAATTATTTAATGATTTTCATATCTACATACATAACAGTTGCTAGATATCATTAGTGGAAAAAAGAAGAAAAATCAGTGCTACTGAAGTCAGTTGTTTAGAGTCATGATTTACTGAATTTATTTTTATCTCAGAAGAGGAAAACAATTAATGTCAGAACATCAGTGCAGACAGACGATATACAGGAGTCTAGGCTGAGAAATCAGGAGAGCAAGATATTTGAGGATCCCAGTCTTGAACAACCAGGAGATTCCCTGTAAAAGGAGTAACATCTGTGAGTGTTCCCTCACTTTCACAAACAAAAGTATGATACTGAAGTATATGACTTCATTCCAACAACACATACTTTAAGCACATCAGTATTCTCATGGAAATCCATCAGTCTACTCAGATTCTAAAAGTTAAACATGTCCTTAAGTGCTGTTCAGGGCCCAAGCCAGCACTTCATTAATCCCTACAATAAGGAAACAATATTTAAGTCTTCCAGATGCACTCATGGTGTGGTGACAGACACATCTTTTTCATTTTTGCCTTGAAAATGTGAGTTACAGGTACAAAAGGGGCTACACCTTATTTGCTCTCAATGAAGTTACTTGTGCTGCAAAACTGGTGCTTAACGACAATGGTGTGCAAAAAAGCAACAGCCTTGCACAGCATGTGGGACTATCTAGGCCACACGATGGTACATAATAATGCCAAGCCACTGCAGCTTGATATACTGTCTCCCCTTTGAACACTTCCAAGCAGTATTTCAGGATGGCAAATTCCTGCCTGATCAATTGGCATTAATATAATTTCACAGATGGGGAAATTGAGGAAGAGAAAGGTTAAATGTTTTATCTCAGTGATTTTGTGAAAAGCTGAAAATTGAAAAATAGAGAGAAATCCAGTCTTGAATTGTAAGACGACCCTGCTCTTTAGGTAGACATTTTACGCAGGTCATATTATTTT
Source organism: Ardeotis arabs (assembly GCA_011801015.1). Classification (NCBI taxonomy): domain Eukaryota; kingdom Metazoa; phylum Chordata; class Aves; order Otidiformes; family Otididae; genus Ardeotis; species Ardeotis arabs. The sequence continues at coordinate 44,029 of JAAGAY010145796.1, forward strand.
TTTCCCTTTTATGTGTTTTATCATATTATCTCTAAAATACGATTTTAACAAAAATTCCTTACTTCTTCCTTTCCATGTATTTGCTGCATATTTATTATTTTTATCAAACACCATGAATAAAAATAAAATGTGGTTCATATACCTGCATATGAACTTCAATTGGAAAATCAATGGCTTTGAAACTTGGCCATAATTGGAAAAGGTAGTGCTGGCAACGCAGTAGATGACACACATTTCCCTATGAGACAGTAGGGAATGAGGTCCTCAGCAAGGGACCTATCAACAGTGCACTGTCAAAGGTGCCATTTTTTAGATAAGACATTGAACTGATGCCTTCACAATTTGTGTAAATTAAAGACTTCACGGTACTTTCGTGTAAGCAGATGGTGTTAGTACCAATGGCCAAAGTCCAACTTGAATAATTACTTAGGGCTGGAGCCAAAGCTTAGAGAAGTTAAACCAAAGCCTCTCATTGATTTCAAGGGGCTTTAGAATAGATCCATTCTTCCTGGCCTGAATTTCTCTAATACTGTTTTTTCAACTGCAGACATCACTCTCTCTTGTCTAAAAAATGTATTTAGTTGTGCAGAGGCAGAGTGTTCATTTCCCTGAGTCTTAAAGTACTTATATTTTAATATTTATGTGTAGAGAGATTATCTTACCTCTATTTAACCATTATACACACATTGAAAACCACTTGGTAATAACTATTTAAGAGTCAATCAAGGAAATTTGAATTTAGTTCTTTTTAAACTGAGAGTTAGACAAAAAAATAATGAGTATATCCTAAAGTTCATATTAGTTAAACAAGGTAAGATTTTAATTTCAGAGTAATTAGATTTGAAAATAATTTTCTAAGGAGACGAATCTCTAGGAAGCATACTTAGAAATACATTTTTCCTCATGCTTAATGACTAGAAAAAAACACAATAAAACTGCTGTTGATGTAAGAGATGATGGTAACAAGGACAGATAGATGTCATAGATACACCCAGTTCCTTCCATCCTTCCTCTCAGTGTCAAACAACTGAAATATCTGACATGACAGATAGTATATGTGTTAATTTCCTGGAGACTAAGCAACCCAATACCTTTCTTTTGCAAGCAGTGGGTTTTATTTAGTGAACCGCCATAGCCAGAAGAAGATGGCTTTCCTTGGGTGCCTCTCATCCCTCTCTCAGGAGGTGGTGCTCCCACTGGAAGAAAAGCTCAGTTCCTTGTGAAGGAGCTGAACTATTACAGATTGCAGCACAGTATATTAAGCATGACCAGCACACAGTTTAGTTTTTCTAAATACATCAGACTGTAATTTGCAAGAACAGCCTAAAGTTATCAGAAAATTAATACTCAGGAATGTTACTGGTAATGTTCTTTTAGGGTAAAATATGTTTTTTCTAAGGTTTGCTGCTTTTCTAACTTAATAGTCCATAAAAGTTCCAAACCACTTCTACCTACTATAGATCCAGACTGTTTTTTCGGTAACATTACATAGAGCTTGAATCCTTTGTACATTAAGTGAAGTTCCTTCACTTGCATTGGCTCACATGTGATAGATGTGTAAATACATTTTTTAAAAAGTAACAAGCCTCAAGGAAACTAGTTCTAAAACAAAATACATAGCCATTACATTTCTTTGTTTGCCTTCAAGATCTTCATTGACTTTACACCGATTTCTAATGCTAGTTTAGCTATTTTCAATACAATGCTTATGCCAAAGTTTCACGTACCTGAAGAAAAAGTTAAGTCTATAAGCAAAATCCTATTATAATTTTTTAAGTCTGAAAGTTTCGTCAAAATTTGGACCCCCGGAGGGGTTTTTTTTAATTGTCTTTTCTGGATGAATAAACTAGTGATGAAGTCATGCTCCTTTGATACAATGATTCCTATGTGGAAAATCCTGCTTTCCTGAACAGAAAGAGAATTAACAATAGAAATAATTTCTTCTTTCGTTGCACTTTCAAAAGTCTTTTGGTTAATTTTTAGTCCAATAACTTTCTCCTTAAGCTATGCTACATGTGTTTCCTTACTTGATGAATTTCTTTCAGTTATCAGTCTTTCGGCTATTTCTTTTCCTTGATGCCCTGGATGATGATTTGCATCCAGACAATACAGCAGGTACGATCCGTAACTGCCCAGAGCTCTGTCAGATGGCTTCTCCCATGTAGAGGCAACAGCCCTGAGCAGTGCAACTGTTCTGTGGTCCTGTGAAGGAACAGGAACCCAAATCAATGAGGTTTCTGTTAACCCAGAGGCTGCAAACTGCCAGGGCTGAGCAGTTGTTCTGCTATTCCTGCTAATATTAACCTTCAGCAGAAAGCCAGGCTCAGTACCTTGGGTTGTATAGCCTCTTCAGTTTTCTTAGAAAAGGTTATTGGAGCTTGCAAGTGAGAGTTCTCAGACATATAGGGTCTTTTCCAAAAATGACAGCCAGGGAAATCCCTTACCTGATTGCTAGTTCTGTGTGCGTCTGTGTGGGGTAAGACTATTTTTCTGCTATCAGTCATGAAAAGAAGTCAACAGTAATTGAGTTTACTAGTTCCCAACAGCTATCACAAATGAAGGATGCCTGCTTCTCTGACTGAGCTTAAAGAAATACAAACTGACTACTAAGAATAAATAGCTTCTGAAATATTTAGTAATAGAAAGTTTTCCTCTAGGAATACGAAATTTCAAACATAAAATATTTATCTTTTTTCCTAGTTGCATGAAAATTTTCTAATCTCATCTCTACTAGAAAAAAATTAAAATTAATATACTTGATTTTATAATTGAGATTTCCAATTGTTTTTGAGAAAATGATGTGGTTCTTTCATTGCTTTTCAAGACTGTCAGATATTTGGTGAATGAATAGTGCAGGTTATCTGTAAGCAATAGAGAATGTTAAACCACAGTTCATTATGTTTACTCAATCAATAAAATCACATTCATATTTACTAAATCATTTTAGATCTGAACTGCCATATTTGTGAAATCATTGGAGACTGAGTTAATCACTAGCGTCTTCTGTCCTTTAGTGATATTGCCAGCAAATGGAAGGCAGCTGTTTGTTTTTTTTTGCACAACAGTGACTTATTTGGACAGATATGCAGAGATTTCTGTAGTGTCTTAGTGAATTATTATATTTTCATTGTTTTAATGTTTTATTTACATGATTCTAATTTTCTTCTAGAAAAAAATCACTACATATACCAAAATAAACATTTAAAAATATTCATGCTTTTGAAGTGATGAAGGAAAATTGTCTCTCCATACCTTATTGGACCTAAATTTTAGCTGCTCTATCAAAAGCACCTAAGGTGAAAATTTCTGTCCCCACATGAGCAGCTTCTAAAAAATCAAAAAGAAGGTTGCAAATTGATGGCTTTTACTCACAGCTGTAGCATTCCCAGACAGGGTCATTCAAGGACTACCAAATGGCAGTTTCTCTCTAGATCCAGACTGCAAATAAATTTTGCCTTGATCTTGTCATGGTTCCAGACACATGGTGGGGAATCCTGTAGGAGACCCTGTATCTCTGACCTCTTTCCCAGCCATTTCGGTGCAGCTGCTGTGCACCACCAAGGTTCCAGTTATGATGGCAAATAGTGCCTGACTCACGAAGAATCAAATCAGGAAGGTTTGCCAATGTTATCAAAAGGATGTCAGTCAAATATTCCCAGTGAGGAAGTCTGGAACGTGGCCCATACATGTGTATATGTTCCCAGACTTAGCAGCAGGAACCACAAACACATCTGACAGAGAAAGAGTGAAGATTATTTTTGTTTTGAGGAGGAAAAATATGCAAAGAGTTACAGCCACTCAGTTTTTGCTGACTTACAGTGAGAGGTATGGCCTGTTGTTTCAGTCTTGCATAGACCAACCTCCACTTAAGAACAAACATTAAACTGCAACCTAATAGCTGGCTGTGATGTGCAACTGTTCCCTGAACAAGACAACCCTGTGACAACACGGTTGTGCTGCAAATCTTACACAAACCACAGGGAAAGGCATAAACCTGGAGGTCGACTGCAAGTCAGATATGCTCTCCAGATAACCACAGTGCTGCCTACAAACTAAAATGGTAGCCATCTAAGAGCACATTTGTGTCCCTGTCAAAAAGGACTTGTAAAATGTATTTTCTGGATTCTAGTCTGTTCAGGTACATAATACATACTATGTGCTTTTCCTCTCTAAAAAAATTATTTCTGGATTATCAAAGCTATCACCATCACCCTATTTAATCAATCTGAAAAAGAATTAGAAAATTATAATCATTGAGAGGTATGAAATTAAAAAAAAAATCACAGTTACTTATTATTGATAAAACATCAGGAACTTTTAATGCATCTAGCTAGTTAAATAAAAGTCTTAAGGGTGAACTTATGTGCATTTAGTATCCAATTCTAAACTATTATAAAGACAAACTACCACTACCTGATTCAAAACTTTCTCCAACGTCAACTTTATTTCCTCCTGTATTAATAGTATGTTTTATTTTTAATTTTGTCTCCACAAAGTCTGAATATCATCTTAAAAAAAAAAAGAAAACTGCTTCTGGATGTCTTAGAGTCCAGTAGTCTTCTCAGATCAGTCATTGTTGGTGCATGCTTGTGTACTCTTGTTTGCTTATTAGGTGAGAGAAAGTTTAGAACTGGAGTTTGGACATATATTTTCCTTCCAGCAAAGTATACTTCACCAAATGCTCTTCAAAGTAATATTTCATTGTGAGATTGCTCTGACTCTGACAAAAAGAGCTGGCCCAAGGGAAATTGGAAAAAAAAAAATCATTATGACATACTGGAATAAAATATTCTGGGAACTATTAGTCCTTAATCAAGTTTATAGAATATAAATTTGCCGATTCTAGTTTTTCAGACTTTATTGTCAAGGCTCCCATTAATCCCAAATGAAGTTATGAGAGTTGCTATACCAGGTTACATCGCTACTCCAGCCTCTCCAGCATCCCATCTCCAGCATCAGAGGTCCTAGAAGTCATAGGGCTTCCTCATCAGACTTGATTGTTTAACTTTCACTGCTCTTCTGTTTTATTCTTTCCTTGTGCCCTCATAATTACTTATTTTCTCCTTATTTTCTTTTTCCTTTAGGTCTCTCCCTCCGCAAGAGGACCTAAGGTTTTGCAAGGGCTGGGCTAACACTTGGCCCCCAAAAAAGTCTTCAGTAGGAACAAATGTCCAAAGCAGATGATTGGAAAACATCATAACAGCAGGCAAGCATATCCATGAATGGCATAGGCACTTCCTCTGCCAGATATAAAATATCTTTGTATTTAATAGGCTTTGAAAGAATTATCTTCTTTCTCCAGTTGCTTTTTTGAAGCCATGTGAATTTTAATCATTCACAGTGTCCCATACCAAGGAACTCCACACAAGCACCATGTGAAGGCTGATCTCCAGTTATTAGCTTTTAACCAGTGTATTCCAGCTAGTGACCTTTCATTCTTGGCTGAAAGTGTCAGTAATTCCGCATCCACACCCTACAAGCCACATACAATTTCTACTGCATTCTCCTTCTATTATCTTTTACACTGCCTGAAGTATCTTTGATATTCTTAATTAATGCTATTTCATATCTTTGATCATCAGTCTTTGTAGCTTTTGCCATCTTTTTTCATTTTGGTTCTTTTTCTTTTTTGAGACATGAGGTCTGACGCTTTATAGAGTATGTGAGCACATCATTAATTATACTGTGCTACACTTTTTTCTGATTTCCTTTCTGTTCCTTTGTAATAATTTATAAAATATTATTTTCATTTCGACCATTAGCAGGCAAGTAGCACCTCCTGTGTCTTTCACTAGATTTCCTTGTGAGTTGACCTTGAACTTACATTTTAGAAGGCGGGAGAAAACAGAACTCTAGAATTCCTTCCTCAGGTATGTTCATCTACTGAATGACAATGGAAAATGCTGGCCTTCATTTAAGTGTTCAGTTTATGACAGTATAAGTAAATACACATATATATATACACATACATGTTTTTAATGTCTAAGGGAGCACTTAGTCATAACCCAAAACCCAGTGCAATGGCAGGGTATCACTTAAAGGAGCGGTGCTGCTCTTTCCATTTCTGTTGGTTGTAGGCTGTCTCCATAGCCACAGAATGAATCAGCTAATAGGACATCTGACAGAAAGTGTGTAGGAAAGCAAGGAGGAGGCAGGCTTGGGGTTTTTGTTTGTTTGCTTAGTTGTTCTGTTGTTGTTTTGGTTTTTTTCTTTGTTATATAGGCTTATTATTCCACTGGAGCAGCTCAATGAACTGATTCATCCTGTGACCCTACAATCACTAGACTGGATGGAAAAGTGAAAGGATTTTGTTTCCAAGGGGGAATGACAAAAGCAAAAATAGCACCTTTGCCATCGACCCCTCGCCCCTCATAGCTTCATGCATACCACTTACTGCATGTGGGAGGCCTGAATGGATATGCAAACCTCTCTTCAGTACAATGCAGCATAACTACCAAGTCATGCTGAAATGGAGTTAGTAGGGCAATGATGATTCTACCAGCCAATAAACGTATCCAGTCTCAGATTCATTAGGAACATTACGTACAAGAATTTCAGATCCAAATTTTTAAGGTGGGGAGGAAAGAGAAAATGTGTAGCCAATTAGAAGCCTCACATTAATATTTACGGAAATGTTTCAGCAGCTAACAGAATATTACTTTTCCCTCCCATGTACCCTCTAAGAATCTGAAGTAAGAGAGGCAAACAATTGCATAGCAAGAGCACTCAAGCTATCCAACTACTTATTAAATAAATCATTTAAAGCAGAAATTCCCTCCTGTAGTGCAGTAGGAATTGATTTGGTCTTGGAAAACAATGTTAACGTAGTGAGCTTTCACCCTCTCCAGGGCATAATTATTTACCACATAATAAATTATCAACAGTTATCAAGTTTGTTTCCCAATAAATATAGCTTTAGTGACTGGTAACAACAATAATACTTCGATTCACTATGCATTTGAAAGACTCCACTTAAGTGGTCCTCATTAGTGAGCTGAAATAGGATGTCTTATGGCCCATTTACAAAGAGATAAAGACATTTAATTATCCAGCTGCAATACAGTTCCTTAAGAGTTTCTGCTTGAGACAGCAATTTTGTGAGTAACCAGCCATTCACTGAGTGACGAGAACTAAAGAAATCTTTCACAAACTGCTACAAGAGAGATTAGGCCACTGGCTTTGTTTAATATTTCTAGTGCCCATATTTCTTTAATTGAGTTATATTTTTCCACATAGGCACCCTAATGTGTATTTAGTATTTCCAGCTGACGAATGGTACGCATACAAAGAATTTTTTTGCTAACAAGCCATTTGGGTGACACCAGCAACGTTAGCTGGTTTATACATGCTGATATCCCCTGTAATATATCTTTGATGTGAGCGAATAATACCATTTTTACAAATCAGAGTAAAGAAGGATTTGGAACTGACATAGACTGTAGGAATGAGGGTGAGTAATTGATTTCAATATTAGCAATCAGGAATTTAAATGTAAAACTATATACTTAAAATATTCATTTTTCAGTACTAATAAATATCGACCTCCTGCCTGGACCGTCAACAAGTTAATGGGGATAAAATGTGGGAATCTCCAATTCCGTTTTGAAGTGTTTAAGTATTTTCCCACTGACATAATTTTCAAATGCTGGACAATCAAATGGACGTATTTCAGTACTCAATCTCTATTCAAGCACAGCCTGGCTTGATCCCACCTAATACATTATCTTGCATTTTATTATACAGCATAACTTCAAAATGAAGGTATCCTTGCCCGAGCAAGGTATGAAAATACTTTAGTTTTTGAATCATGATGATTTAGAATTAATATTGTTATATATATAGTTTTAGAAAACAAGAATACAAAATTAATCTGTCCTGATGTAGATACAAATAGTAGCACTAATATCATCATCCTTTAAAAAATAATATGGAGAAAAAAGGTACTTGCAGATGCAATTCATCTCATCCTAAGACAATTCACTTGATGAAAGTGCCTTTGTTGACTCTAAAGGAAGTCCAGACCAGGACTCTACCTCTACACTGTAAATATTAGATGAGTCAGGTGAGGCTGACAACCAAAAACTCTTACTTGATCTTTCTGAGCATCTCTGGAGAACACACATGAATATAGAAAGTCCCCAAGAGAAAGAAACAGTAAGTCTATAGTACATTAATAGAATAAACAATAAACATAAAATAAAGCTGGTGCTGATGTGTATGTTTAACTGAACATCTACACAACTGTACAAAGAGAGTGTCCTGGTTTCAGCTAGGATGGAATTAATTTCCCTCTCAGTAGTGAAGTGTTTTGGTTTTTGTATGTGAAGGATGTTGATAAACACACTGGTGTTGGTAGTTGTTGCTAAAGAGACCAAGGTCACTGTCTGTTGCCAGATTTTGCTACTGTGCAGGTACAGGAAGCTGAGAGGGATAGAGACAGAAAGTTGATCCAAACTGGCCAAAGAGAGTATTCCCTGCCATAAATGTCACGCTCAGTACTTAAGTGGAAGGGTGAGCTGGTGAACTCTCTCTTTTTTTTCTCTCTCATTGTTCAGAATCATTCTGAGATCATTTACAGTTTTTTTTCATTCCGTGATTGTTGCTCAGGACGGGCTGTATCAATGATTGGGTTGTCAGGTGATGAGAAACTGTGCATAATTCATTGTGTTTGTTTGTTTCATTCTTCTTATTCTTATTCTTATTTTTTCTATTAGTATTACTATCATTATTGTATATATATTTTATTATATTTTCTTTTGCTATCCTAGTAAATTACCTTTATCTAAACCCACGAGTTTTCTTTTCTTCCCAATTCTCTCCCCTGCCCCCTGGGGAGGGGGAAGGTGATTGAGCAGCTGCGTGGTACTCAGTTGCTGACTGTAGCTAAACCATGACAACAGCCTGGCCTCTGCCTGCAGCCCTACAGTGCTTTCCACCTCAGTGGGTCCTTGTGCTCAATCAGATCCAGCCACAGTAAGGGTAAGGGGACTCCTGTTTCATGACACGAAGTGCAAAATTAAGATTCAATTTTTCTCTAGCATTCAAAACATAAATAAAGGCAGATGAAAAAGTGGAATGTGTCTTTATAATAGTGAGCTTTGTCAATTGTGGGTGGAGATTTTCTGATCGTGACCTTCCTATCTCTTTCTAAACTAAAGCTTTAAGATGTCTTAAAAAATGAAACCACTTCCTCATAAAATCTCTAAAGTGGGAGTAAATAGAAACTGAACAAATGGATGTTTCCTGTATTCTCAAATACACATATTTTCAACCTTAGCTGAAGTTATTTGCTTTGACACCTACTTTGGATAAAAGTAGGACTTCATGACAGAAAAAGGTAAGTATGGAACTATAGACGGCTTCAGTGCATTAAATGAGGCTTCGTTTAAACCTCTGGTGTGGTCACTCCAACTTTGTCAAGTCTGTGGTTTTTCATTAATTCTTAATTAATATTAAGAAAAATGACCTTAATAAAAAAATTGGAGTTCATAGATGAAAAGCATCATGTTTTGTTATTACATTGCATTATATTAAAACACATTGGTAATAAAAAAGCCATTTCAGGTATAAGAAAAAATGTCTGTCACTATATTCATGCATTATTTTCTTATAACCATTTTTCAAGCACAGTCGTGATCCATCTCAGACATATAGGTTGCAGTCAAAGTTGGTCAGAAACATCTGTGCATCTAGAAAAAATGTCATTTTGTTTGCTTCTAAGCTTCAGAAGAAAGATAATGAAGTGACTGATATGGCATACTCTGGGTTTCTGCCTCACTAGTTATGTCTCATCATGTTGAAAAAAACTCTTAGAAATGTCAAGGATGAGGTACAAAGAGGAGGCAAGTGCTTAAGGAATGAAAAGATATTGTTAGGGAAATGATACCAGACAAAACGTGCTGTCACCTTGAAATATATCTCAGATGAGTATCAATATTATTCTTTCCATGCACAGAAGAAAAATTCCCAAGAACTGTATCCTACCACTTTACTCTTCTACACAGCTGTCTAAAATCTATTAGATTTAAATATCCTCATTGTTGTATTAAAATATATGGTTTAATCAATATAATAGAGAAAATGTCTCTTGCTGAACATAGTTCAAATATTAAGATTTAAAATTACCTTTCAGAACACCTGAATCTGTTATTCTGTCCTGGGATGCCCACTGGGATATTTTTTGTTGTTGCTGTTGTTAAATACTAGTTTGTATTATATAAGGTGTCTTTGAAGTCTTTCTAATGAAGTAGAGCAGCATCACTGCTGGGGTAATTCTGCTTATGTCAAAGGAATTTCCCCTGTGCCTGTAACCTTCGGGTCATTTCTTTGAAGTTCTCATTCTATTCCCACTTTTCACTTCAGCATAAATTTTAACATCGTAACAACTGTGATCTGAGATGTGGAATAGAGTATTTATGGTTTAATCTTTTGAATAAATTAATTTCTATGCCTTTTAAAAGCATGAATTCCATTAAAGTAAATTTTTGGACATAATTTTCTAAAATATGAAGACTACCCATAACCCAGGAATGGGTTTTCTCTTTTCAGAAATGCCAGACCCACTAACTACGTTATTTACTTCATGATCCCAATAGGCACTTCTGGGGAGGTAAATTCCTAGCATATATGTGTATTATTTTGAGAATTAAGCTTAGTTTCTTGTCAGCATTTGAGAAGAAGATAATTCTTTCTTTCTCTCCTACTAGGAAGTCACAAAACTAGACATTCATGACAAAAATTTCTCTACTGTTCCATCAGTCCTCTGAAGTACAGAAGTTTAGACTAAGCATTTTAACAACGTATATTATTACACAGTCTGACAGACAACATAAAAACAGGAAAAGAAAAACAAGTTTATGGTTAAATATATTTTCCCATTGTATTTTTACATTCTCTTATCCTGTGGGTAAGAGTACTTGGGCAGCTATCCTAAGTTATGCAAATTAATGTTAATACAATTTACATTCTAGATCTATTTTCTTCTACAAAAAACAAAACAAAACAAAAAGGACAATATATTTCAAAAGATATGTGACTTTTAACTGGACACTTTTTGTGATGTTTGGCTTGAAACATAATTTCCCCCTGGACTAATACAATTTCTGAATTACTTGGTTTGAACTTGTATACACTTCTTTGATTATGATATTATCTATTTCTTAACATAATCTGTAGAGTATTCCTTGTGTTTTACTTTTTGAGTAATATTTGTATTACTCTCTACTTAGCACTACATATCCTTTCACAAGTACTTTTTCTGATGTGGAAGCTTAGAAAGTCTGTCACTAAACCAGTTACTGTGTCACAGATTTAATTTTTGACAGTGACAGCAATGCGCCACAATGCTTTATCCATCCTCAGACAAATAATAGTCAAAGTATTATGAGGAATGAACAGTTTCAAGAAAACAATAATCACAAAGTCTTTGGTGACCTTTGGAGAGAATGATGTGATCTCTCTCCAACTCTTATCTTCTACAGGTGAAGGACTTCTACAGTGCTGGAGATAGTTGTGCAATACCTCTGTGGTGATTAATTAAGCCTTCACCTCAATGTTTCTATTTCTTTGTCTTTTGTTGGGGAAAAGTAAAAGTTTCAGGCATTCACCTACATCTGAATTTGGAGATTACTTAATCTTTAAGAAGTTACTTTAAATTTTCAACATAATGAACAATCATTTTAATTGGAAGGCTAGTGTCTGGAAGTGCTCCCCTTTTAGAAATTCTGTTGTAGAAATTTATTGGCAGCCCCTGCCAAGATTGTTGCCTCTGCCTAAAAAATACATAAAAAATGCGACAAATCTATCTAGCCATAGACATAGGCCAAAATGGAGACATGTGACTCCCCATGGTATCCTCCATATATTTGACTCTCTGTAGGCTTTGTGACCTACTAGAGTGTCTATTTTAAGGATTAAATGCAACTGAAATCCTAGAATCGCTCACACTGAGACAGAGGCGGGTGGTATTTTGGAAACCAAACTCACAATCAATTCCAAGTTTTACAGGTGGCTCCCACCCCAGAACTGGTCTGTACCAAAACTGACACTGAAAGTGGGATCTGGATTTTGTATTTAGGTTAATCTACATTTTAAAAATTTATGCTTTGTGTGGCTTTTACTTTTTCTCTTTTCCTAATTTGCCCTTATATCCTTCAGAAATTCTCTTAAAGTTTGTCCAGCCACAGTGGAAGTGCCAAAGCAGATTTCTTAGGTCTGCCATTCAGTACTAGGGACTATGTTAGCTAAGCTTCTCAGAGTGCAAAACTAAACAGAAGCACTTTCTGTTCTGTCCTGTATCTCCACGCTGTTCAGCTATACTATTGACAGGCTCCTAGTAGGCAAACTTCTGAAAGTTTAATTTAAATTAATCTAAAAATAAATCTGATACGATTATGTCATTACTGGAGGAAATTTATCTCATCTTTTGTAATCAAAAAACAATAGTTATCACCATCTTGGTTTCAAATGAAGTTGTTTAGCTGTTTTATTACTATTTTATAAAAAGAGTTTAAAAATTACTAATTTCAGTTTCACAAATGGGAAAGTCCTGAACGCTATGATTTATGTAAGGAAAAACATAATATTCCTTTCTGTGACTTATTTTGGGGGAGATTTTTAGGTTTCTTGATACTGATAATAAGTTTTTTAAAAAATATATACACATAGATGTAATATAAAATATATCTACTACCATTTTAAATTTACGGTTGAAAATCCAACAAAAGGTACTTAAAGCCATTCTCAAAATACCACACGGTTCAGACATACTCTGCAATTCCTCTCAATGCTTTTGTTCATCCTGAGGAAGTTACTCATCTTTCACAATCTGGCCTTCTAAACTTGATGCCTTGCTTAGGTTGTGCTTCTTTTCAAAGATGAGTGTCCTTAGTTAAAAGCCTAAAGGTTTTAAGGGGACCCACCCTTTGCTAGCTCTTCAGCTTTGTAATAATTAAAAAATATTTTATCAATCTCAATGATATCTAGCAACCTTTTCTTAACTTATTCAAGTACTATATTTTATCAGTGGAAAATATCTCACAATATTACTGGCTGTTCTGTTTCTCCCCATCACTATTTATTTTGTATGCTTCCATAACAGCATCCCACATGCCTTCTTTCCCATCTAATAGTTCTGTATGTTACAGCTCTCTCTCCTCATATGGAAATCATTCCAGATCTCTAATTATTTCCATTGTCCTACACTTTTCTGGATCATTTCCATTTCTGCTATATCCCTTGTGAAATTAGATGACTGAGATTTACCAAAGTATAAGACAGAAGGGGTATCACTGATTTATGTATCACATTTTGTTATTCTCTATCTCCCAATAAACACCAGTTCTCACAGCATATTTTATATTTGAACATTAGTGCACACATAAAGACTTGTGTAAGACTATCTAAACTTCTTATTTTTGTGTGAATATAGAGTAGTTCCAGTTGTACTTCCCAGCATGCATACATTTCCATCTTCAACAAACATTTGCACAGGCTGAAGCTGGTATTAATTTTTGGTACAACCAAATGCTTTAGTATTCAGCCTTCATTAGAATGGTCTTGTGCTCCAGGATAATATTATTATTTTAACCTAGCTGTCTGGTTCCTTTTTCAGCTGTGAATGTACTTACCAAAAATGTTGGTCAGCTGGACTTAAACAGAGAGTAAGTGGAAAGATTTCTGGAATTATTTCTCTTTTAATTATTCTCTTTAAATAAAAAAGATATCCAAGGAAAATTCTGAACATATTCATAGACAAAAAGTAATGGACTCCAAAATTAAGAGTTTGAATTAGGTTATTATAATCATATTTAGGCATTTAACTGTGCTGTGCATCTTTTGCTTCCACAGTTCCTCACAAGTAAAAAAAACTGCTGAAAATTCAGGTTTTCAGGCACCTGAATTTGTACCCACGAGTCCAATTTTAAACATCCACTTCTGTAATCCTCACTCAAAGTTTTAATAAGAAGCAGCTGAGGAAACTAATTTTAGGAAAAATGTTGATTTGTTTCTTTTTTTTTTTTCTTTGAATCAAATTAAAAATTATAAAATCTGTTTCTAACCTTAAAAAGAAATGGCAGTATATCTCTGTATGAGAATGATATATCTTTCATTTTTATATTAATTTTAAAGTACTCCTGAGCTCTATTAGAACACTGTGAACACAGCTTTGCCAGGTTTCTTTGCCAAAAGACCATAAAACATAATAAAGGATTTACATTGCATCACAATGTTTCTCTACTGATATGAGAACAGCCTACTATTATCTAATTCAAAATGCTGGAGAACAGTATAACAAAATAAGGAGAAGGGAACGTTTAGAAGGAACATGAGGAGGAAAAAAGGGTTTTTTTTAAAAAGTAGTCTATCAACACAGGCCTGAGCATGCAACACTTCCAAAGGAAGAGATGTAATCCTCGTCACTGGAACAGTTCAGATTTAAGCCACACAAGTTGCATGGGAATATCAGTAGAGAGCAAACCCACGCTGCCTTGAGCTAAGTAGTTTGAATGATCTAATATGTCCTTCTGCCTCTTAAATAAAGTATTAAATAATAATGCAGGTGACAAAGTTTTGATTGGGAGGATGGGACTGTTGTTTGGAGATTTTGTTTGGATTTTTTTCTTTTTGTGTTTTAGATAATTTATGGCACTTAGAGCTCTAGAATTACAATGAGCAAACATGCTGGGCTCCTCAGATTGCTGGTACTTAACCTTGCATAGACCTCTTATGCTTCCACACTCACTGAATGACTAGCACAATTCATATATCTACAGTTTCTCTCTAAGTTTACCTTGTACACCTTCGCAGAAGGGTTTTGATGGCTTCTTCCCAGATAGGTATTATTTTCTTTACTCAACTTTCTTTCCTCCAGTATTTTTAACCCTCTGCACGCTATAGCAGGCACAATTGTTAATCCTCTTTTAGCTGTTATTCTTAGCATATGCCTTTTCTCTTATACTCTCCCTTACGTTTTGTCTTCCTTCCCTTCTATATGACTTTGTCTTGTTTTTCCTAGTTACTAATTTGTTCTTTCCAGTGTCCCATCTCCATCCTTTACAGTGGTCTCCAATAAGCTGTCTCCCTTGATCAGTTCTAATGAAAGTAATTTAATTCCAGAGACATTCAGCAGTGTCTTTAGCATTTGAAAACTTAAATCTTACCTGAACTTCTTTCTCAGTCTCTGTAAGAAACCTGTTTACTAGGAAAGGTAGACTTGAGGAGAACTGTCCTAGACTCTGTCAACTTCTTCTTTCAAAAGATGTTATTTCTGTCTTTTGTGTTTGAAGTGTGTCTAATGCACCCAGAAACAAACAAAATCCAGTAAAGCAGAATGAAGAAAAAAGATTCCTTGTGATAAACAAATCTCATTGTAGAGAAGAGATTAATCTTTTGGATCTCTACAGCACCATAAGTGCCTACATACAAGTTCATCAACATTATAACCCATATACCTGTAGAAAGTTCTACATCACTTTCCCTCATTTAGTACCATGTTGTCTCCATTGATTGTAAAGGAAGTCTACAGTAAATTAGATATAGGCATCTGTAAAATCCACAGCTGGTTGGATTACTCTCAGCAGGAGACAATCAATGCTCAGAGAAACAAATCAGTATTGCTTATGTGAAGTCAATGGAATTAGGGCCTATGTCAGTCATGGTCAAGCTATAACAACTCAGTGATATTAAATTAAAAAAACCCAAATATGGCCGTTAGTACAAGGGTTGGCCTCAGCACTGTCTGAACCTTATTTGATTTGTGGGTTCTCACCAGCCTTTTTGTCCTCAATTATAATGTCCTTTTCTTTCTTGGAAGCAGCTCATTAAGTTCTTTCTTTCAAAAAATTCAGGACTTACTTCAGAATAAATTCCCTAGTACTTCTCATGTTTTATAATGCTACTTTCTTACCTCCTTCCTTGGAACAGAGAGTGATCAGAGTGTGAACTGTATCCATCAATTCAAGCTGTTGTTTCTGCAGTACACTGTTATTGCTTGTTGCCTTGTTTAACTGCTTCTCTAGTTCCTGGATTATGTAGCTTTGTCGTGTGACCAAGCTTTGTAGGTTCTCTTTTTCCTCCTTTAAAGTGTCCAGCTCCTCTTTATGCCTTTCTTCCATTTCTAAAATTCTGTGCTCAAGTAAACTAAAATGAAATAAAATAATTAGCATATATTATTTCATGCTAACATATTTATTAATACAGAAAACAGAACTATTTTCAGTACATAAATAATTTATTCTAAAAATATTACATCTACTAATTCAACCCATTGATTTCCTCTATCAAGCAACCAAATAAAACTGCTCTCCAAGGTTCCATTTTGTGATGTTTGCATGCTGTAGTGCTTAGAGTAAAGTGCATGGAACTGCATATCTAGTTATACCCATCTAAGTGCACTAACATAGGGCCAGTAACATATTTGTATATAAAAGTTCAGGCAGAAAAAGCCTAAGGTAGGCAAAGGAGGGAGAAAAGCAGGGCATTGAAGAGGCCATCATTGATAGTATGGATGGGTCAATATGACAAGAGACAAAAGTCATCAACAAACTAAGGAAAAGTTTGTGAAGGGCCTTACCACTGAATGGAAGATAAGCATTAGGAGCTATGGACTACCATGAAAGGATATGGAACCCACAATAAAAGTAATATTTGACGTGGTCTGTGAAGCTGGGAAAGGAATTGTGCACCAGATAATTGGTATCTGCTTTCACATTAAGAATAGTACTGTTTCCCTAAAAGATAAACCAGTAGTTTGCATTTTAAGGTAGAATTCCTTTGTTTTACTTGAGTCCACATAAATATTCCCGCCCTTGCCTCTTCTGGTTCCACAAAAGACTCATAGGACAGAAAACTGTTGTGCATCATACTATGTGACCTGCTTACATACTTTTTTAGAAATACTTTTACAAATGTACGGAAACACTTTCTCTTGACTAATATTTTTTGTACCCTCTCTGTCCTGAGTCGGAAGTGTACAGTTTACAAAGATCAAAGGCATGTCAGATTCTATCTAGAAGAATAGAGAAGTTATAGGCATAAAGGACAGCTAACATCTGTCAAGAGTGAACAAGAATTTTTTTCAGACCAGTTCTTTGATGCTGTGGTGGGAGTTTAACAGAAAGATTTTATTGATATTAGATAAAGAAATTAATTAAATCCCTCTGCTACTTTCTGTTCAGTAATTCTACTGTATACGCCGAAAAAGGTGTTTCTCATGCCCATAAACTAACTGGTGGTTACATACTTGCCAACAAACTGCTTCCTGTTCAAGTCAGTCTAAGGTTTTATTTATTTGCTCTCTCCCCCTACCTTTGTTTTTACTTCTGGATAATAGATCAGTGGCAAAATGCCTGCATAATTTCAGGTCATTTAACCTAACTGAAGAATGTAATAAAATCCATATGAAGCTGTTTCTACTAGATATCACAGAGCCTTAATATGAGTTGTTACAAATTATAACAATGCAAAGATTAAATTCAGGCTCTGGATTTGCTGTACAAGCTAGAGTAATATAAAACTTTTTTCTTTTTTCTTTTTTTTTTTTTTTTTTTAAAGAAAAGAAACCAAGCAGCAAATCTGTTTTTCTGAAACATTATAAACGTGGAACTTACAAAGATACTGAAGATAATATACTTTGTAATAGCAACATATCTAGTTCTGTGAAAACCAGAAGGAGCTGGATAAAGCAGGAAAAAAAGAAAAGATAGGAAAGGAAAATGTTTTCGTGGGGTCTTAAATGCAAAGAGGAACATGGTATCTCATTCTAAATGCCTCATTAATTAGTAATGAAAGCATAACAAGATTCAGTGAACTGGAATCAGATAATAGAAAGTTTCAATATGAAATAAAGTACAAGTTTTGAAGCCAAAGACAATAAATTATTTTAACACCTTATCAGACCTGTGGCTGATTTTTTTCATCACTTGAACTCTAACATTAAACACAATGCCTTTATACTCTAGACTCACAAGGATTTTTGGACACTATTATGTGGAAGTTTTTGAGCAGAAAGATCTTATGCAGAAGATCAGACTAATTAATTTACTTAGGCAGAAGTGGTTTAAAATGTTCACAAGGAACTGGTTTTAGTAATAAAATACTGTTCAACAAAATAAAAAAAAAATGTTCTATGTGAATTTTATCAGTTTTTAATGGAAATTATGGAAATGCTCATTTTGACTCTAGATTTTAACTTTTCTGATAGACTGTAAGTTATATCAGTCTACTTTGGATAGGAACAAGGTTCACCCTGTGCACTGGCTGTGATAGAATAGGTGCTAGGTTTGGTCACATCCCAGTTTGACTCTTACAGTCTGTCAAAAGTGTTGTATGTTGTCAAAATAAGTGAAGATGCCATTCTCGAAGCCAGAATACTGCTTTATAGTTAAATGGTAAGTAGAGACAAAAAAAAAGTTCCCTTTATCTTTGTCCACATCCTAGTACAGTCCGTGGAATTTGTCTAATTCCACAATATCCTATCTGCATGTCCACATCTAAATGATTTCTATATCTGAATGATTTCACATAAAATAAAGAGCCTTTGACAGCCACAATTTGTGTATTGCATTATTTGTTCCCCACCATACCCTAAGACCATAGTAAATTAAGCCATGGTGATGACAGTCATATTTGTAGCAACACTGGTCATGTCAAGCAAGAAGGAAGAATGTGTAGAGCTGCCCAGTTTGGCATCTACAGAGACAGACAGCAAGCAGATGTTTTATGGCTTTAGTAATAATACATCCTAATGTTTGGGAGCAGTGTGTCAAGAACATGTGGTAGAAAGATGGGAGTGTCACAGCTCTTGGTTCCTTTACAGTTTTCTGTGTAGATTAAAAAGTCCTGTTATTATAAACTACATAACTAAGCTATTTTAAGGAATGCATATGCATTTATGCAATGACCTGTCTATATCCATAAATCTACAACAGATAAAAATAAGTCTTGCGGATAGGACCGTTCCCTGTATTCCTGGCAGAAATCCAAAACATTGATTGTGTTTTAATAAGAATCAACGAGAAAACTTTGGTCAAAGCTCCAAATGAACAAAAGCAAAAACTTCACACAGACTGGGGATTTCTGCACTGGCCTATTCCAAAAGGAAAAAATCTTTAAACAGCATAAGAAAAGCTGCTCTTATGGCCTTTGACTCCAATGTGGCCAGAATTTTTCATTTGTATTGTTACATTCATATTTATTATAGCTCATTTAAATTAAAAGAAAAAAAAGTGCTAGAAACTTCATCAAAAAATCTTGAAACATGTTGAAACCAATTACAAAGATATTTATATTTTTACCTATTGCAAGACCACTGTTCTCTGTTTTTCCTTGTGACATCAGACAATTTCTAACAGACATCATCAGACAATTTCTAATCATGAAGAAATACCTTTGCTGAGTGCTTAGTAAAGATATTTTCTCAATTTTTTAGAGGCATTGTGAAGACTGAGTTAAAATGAAAATAATTCTACTGTTTTTTATTATTTACTATTGCTGATATAAAAATATTACAGAAAACAAAAAGAAGGCTCTCTCTATACCAATTAATCCAACAATTTGTACAGTTTGACTGAAATTGCTCTATAACATTATTTTATAACACTTTCAAGTAAAATGTTATGGGCATGATGTAATCACCAGCTCGTTTTTCCAGTAAGTTTACTGTACACGTTTCCTATACATTTGAAATTCCTATACATTTCCTATATGTTCAAATTCCTGTATGTTTGAAAACATTACTGACTTAGACAGATGAAGCAGTCATGGGCACTACAATAATCACAGTGAAAATAAATCAGCATGCACTAGAAGTATCATATACATACATATATATACAAACACACATACACGTTTATTTCCCCCTTCAACTTGGGGAAATAAATCAGGCATTTGTGGAACAGAATGAAGTTGCGAAGAAACAAATGTTTTTGTTAACATGGATCAATACCAGTGTTATCTATTGGACAATGACTCTGGAGTCATTATCTAGAAGACAATTAAATTAAAATGAACAAACACACACCTCCCCCCTCCTTAATCCAAACAAACTTAATTAAAGCTTAACCATGTTCCATGTCTAACCTACTAATCTCGGCAAGGCTAGGAATCTATTTTCAACCATACAAATGATGTGTTAACTTTGTCAGGATATAAGCCAGTGAGACACTTCAGTGCAACTGTGCTGTGTCCAGCTGATTCGGAAAAAGCCCTCTGATAACGCTGGAGAGGGTTGAAGGCCTGTACAGAAGTCAAAGAATGACTTCCAGTGAAAGCTGCTGTCATTTTGAAAGGTGATGAAGTAGAACATATAGAAAGCACTCTGGTAGCTCTCTGGGGAGGAAGGAAAGTCTGGTTTAGACAATCTGCCTTATAAGGCAGGTAGTTTATTCACTAATCCATTCCAGACCGCAGCAGTTTAAGAGATTTTTTTTTTAATCTTTGTTTTCAGGGGCCTCAGTTTAGACATGTGAGAATAGGATATAGACCAGATCTTGGAGATGGACATCTTTTGCATTAAAATAATCTTAAAAAAAAATCTGGATTTATTAAAAATACAGATAAAAACATTTACTTTGTTGAGTTATTCAATAAATGAAGACAAGTAACATCACACTAGAAAAAAAATCTTTGGCCACATACATGTAGTTGTCTTGTATTATGTTTTTACAGGAAGACAAAGAGGTAGAGGGTTTAAATGCTTACTTTCGAGTGCAGGAACAGTATTCTCTCATTGAGATCACTTCTTTGTACTTGATTTTACATGAGTGAAATTGTCCCTGTATTGTTAGGTGCTGACCACTCATACTTCAGTGGTCTGACATTGTCTGATCAGTTAAGGAAATAGAAAAATATGTGTCCCCATATCTCTCAAGACCAGTAAAGTAATTGGTCACTTAGCATCATAAAGCCTATTTTTTATACCAATGACAAGATAATTCCATTGAAATCACAAAAGTGAAGTGAAAAATCAAGATTTCTCTTTTTAGTGTATGCAAAACTTGCAAATAAAACCCATCAGACATATTGTGTTTCCTCATCTTTCACACAATCAGATGGAAATTCAAGAATCGTTCTTGAGTCCTTGCCTTTCATAGGATACAGCAGTTCTTGTACTGAATGTGTTAATCTAGTTTGATTGCCTACAAATTCAAGTTGAATTTTATGTTTACATTTCACTTCCATTATTTATTGCTGGAAGATACAGAATTCCAATATATTTTTCCTCATTTGTTTAATTTGAGTAAATAAAAAGTCTTTTCACACTTGCATATTGAAACTAATGGCACACAGCAGCTGGCACACTCTAGAAAAAAAAGGAGGGGCTCATAAAGGCACTTAAGCAGGGAAATCTTTCAAGAATAAATCAAAATAGTGTTTAGAAAGCTCTTGTGGGAGAAATAATGGCAATGGAAGAAACCACCATTTACATTATAGTGGGTGGGAACCCACAAAACTAAATTATTTATGGCATGAGAGCACTCAATAGAAACATGATTCTGGGGCAAATGTGACTCTGCTTATGCCATGAAATATCTTTCACTTCAGTGGGATAAAAAGAAAAAAATTGGCCACTCTTCCCAGCAAAGGCAGGAAGTAAAGAGAAAGGCCAAGAATAGATATATTTGTAGTCTAAATAACATGCATTGGTCCCCTGTTGATACGCAGCGTTCATTTTATTTAAAGGACAACACACAAGTTACTGTAGTACATCAATGATCAGTTATTATCACTATAAGATTTTGATTTACTTTCATCCAAAATCCAGTTCTTTGAAAGTGATTAAAATAATTATTTTTATTTTATATAGAGGAAACTTTAGCACAGAGAAAGAAATTATCTGCCCACAGTACACCATCTTATTTGATTATTTTTGCTATCATAATTCCTACACTCGTTGGCACTGTGGTGTACACTTCCTGCGAAAGAAAGGCCCCTTCCAAAAAAAGCTTACAGTCCACATAGGCAATGTGGATCAAAGGAGTTTTCTCCATTTTATTGATGTGAAAGTGATACAGGGAAGGATGAAGGCATTTTAATTGTAAACAACTACTGAACATAGCCTGATGGGTAGTCTATAAGTACTGTTTAAAGTTAACAAAATAAAATCATTGGCATGTCCAGAAACCTAGTATCTGCTAAGATCACGAAGATTTGTCCCACAGTGAACATGACAAACACATAATTGATTTCAGGATCAGGACCTACAAGGCCAAGACTACGCAGTTCTTTGTTAGGAGTAGATACAGGACCTGATGATCCATATTTTAGTGTAATCATAACACTACCCTCTCCCTAATTTTATCACTCCCAAGGAGAGAGTAACAGAATGCAGATAGTGTATGTCAGGTTCTTCTTCATTACAAGATGAAACTCCATGTGCATTCTCAACTACATTTTTGAGAGAAAAAAAAAAACTGGGTATAAACCATGCTTTTTAATATACTCCTTTTTTTCTTCCAAATAACCCAGGCAGACCATTTTGTCACGTCACAGACCATTTCATCATGTCAGCCAAGTCAAAGGTCAACTTAAGTAAAACTTATTTGTTTACTGACATTAAGGCATTACACCCTGACACATTGCTAAGATAAATCAAGAAATTCAGATTATTAATTACACAAGACTCAGTCTCTTGAGTAGCCAATAAAACTTTGTTGCTAACCAAATTGCAGTAGACAAAAATGCAAGTATTTATATACTTAAATAATGCTTGGGTTAATCCCAAAGTGAAATAGATTTGCAAAATATGCAGAATGAACTGTCTCATACACATGTCAATTCTCTCCGTGGACTACAGGGAGAGTCCATATAGACAGTTCAGGTGAATTACTTAATTTTGAGACCACTGAAGCCAAAGTTAATTCCACACTAATTTATTAATATTTCCAATTGGTCAAGGGAAATCTGTGGCGTTCAAGAGTTTTCAATGTAATCCAACTTCTCCAGAATAACATTTTCTGGAATTACTAATAGTTGTTAGATTAAACACATTAAACTGGTTTTCATAACCAGTGGCAATAATGGTATAATACTTGACCAGCTTTGCAACTAGATACATTTAGCAAACACATTTATTTGTAACAACATTTTCTATTTTTCATTTTTATCTGATTCTTTGCCTTCTTTTCCCAGTAGCTCCTTGCCTACTGTGGTGTCAGTCTTCCTTACGTACAACCCTGGGCCAGGCCTTTCCACCTCAGTCGCTGGTTCCTGTCCAGCAGCACCAGCGTCACGCTGCCTTTTTTTTCGGCAAACTAGCTGATCTCAATTTGAATGGTCCGCTAAAGCTTGTACAGGATGCTTCAGTAACTACCTCACTTTAAAAGCTGTTTGCCTTACTTCAGTGTCAAATGTAGTAAATATAGGACATAGAAACCTTAGTCCTACTCAGACTTAGCCTACAGTTTTTCCTTCTAGATAGGAGCAGAGAGTGAAGCTGCAGAGTGAAAGCACTCTCTCTCCTCCCTACCCAAACCTGGCCACTACAGAGGCAGGAAAATGAGCCTGAGGTCTCTAGCAGGGAATACAAGAAGGAAAAATGGCTTTATGCCCTGTACTGGGGGAAAGTGTCCAGGTTTGGGCAGCTTAGGTGCTGCAGGAGCGGCCTCTGTGAGGGGAGGTCAGGGCTGCCCCGTGCCAGACACAGCCAGTTCCAGCTGGTTCCAGTCGGTTCCAATGGACGCAGCGCAGGGCACGGCTGAGCCTGTCAGCCAAGATGGTTGCACCTTGGGGAAATAATATTTAAGAAAGGGTAGAAACACCACATGACAGTGTGAGGAGTAAGGGGAAAAAAGTGAGAGAAGCAATGCTGCAGACACCAAGGTCAGAGAAGAGGAGGGAGGGAGGCAGGCACCGGAGTAGAAATTCCCCTGCAGCCTGTGGTAGACACCGTGGTGGAGCAGGCATTTCCCATGGAGGACTCCACATTGGAGAACATGGAGATATCCAGACAGAAACTGTAGCCTGCGGAGAGCTCACGTTGGAGCAATCTTATCCTGAAGGACTGCAGCCTGAGGGAAAGAACCACGCTGGAGAAGGGAAAGAGCATGAGGCAAAGTGTTGTGAACTGACCACAACCCCCATTCCTCAGCCCCTGCACTGCTCGGGGTGGAGGTAGAAGAGTCAGGAGTGAAGTCAAGCCTGGGAAGAAGGGGAGGTCGGGTAGAAAGATCTTTTTGGTTTTGTTTTTATTTCTGAATATCCTACGCTGTTATTAATTGACGATAAATAGCGCTGTTTTGACCATGACAGTAACTGTTAAGTGATCTCCCTGTCTTTATCTCTACCACAAGTTTTTTTATCATATATTCTCCCTTGGCCCTGTGGACAGGGGGGAGTGACAAAGTGGCTGGGTGGGCATCTGGCAGCCAGACAAGGTCACCCTACCACACTCGCCCTCTGAGATACTGGATTGCTAAATCCAGGGACTTCTGGTACTGAGTCCTTGTGGCACAAAAGCACCTCTCTCAAGGAGAGAACTGCTTCTGTGTAGCACAGAAAGTGATAACACTGGAACTTCTTGATACTCACTTCACTACTTAAAAAGTTATGTGCTGCTAAACATTTTTTCTTCAATTTCAACATAAAACCCAAATGTTTATCATCCACTTATTCTTTAAGTAGAGCATTGCTCCAAGAATGCAATATACAATTGACTCCGAAGGGAGAGAGATCCTGCTACATGTTAGATCTTTGTATCCGTTAAAATTAGAAGGATTGACTACTGAACATTTTCTGTTTCTGATGCACTTTAAAGTAGTTAATAACCTCATAATTTTTATTAATATTTTTCTACTTGAAAGCACTCATACAAGTTATCTCTGTGCTTTTCAGTAGCAGGTCATATGACTAAGTTGCCATGAAAGCAAACTGAGATGTAAAATTATAGTGCACATGGAAAGTGTTAAAAATCAACTTGCATTTATCATACAGGGGCTAACACAGTATAAGTTCACACTCTAGCTCTTTTTGTCACTACTCTTACCTGTTTTTCTCATGAATTTTCAGGATTTCGTGTGTCTGTTGTAGCAGCTGTTTTTCTAGCTTGTACGTTGACAGTGAATTTTCCAGTAGCTGAATTTCAAGTCTGGATGTTTGATTGAGTACCTTAAGGATAAATTAAAAACATTAATGTTTAAATTGTCTTGGTTATGTTGTTACAGCAACATAATGCAACCATTTCATTTTGATTTGGTGATTCTTTAAAAATTGTTTCTAAATCCTTCTTTAACCTCAGCTGCTCAGCTGGTGCAAATGAACTCAATCAACCTACACTGAGATGTACCACCTGATACTCTGGCACCCTGTATAATACTAGACTGACAGAAAAAGGAAAGTTGACTGCCAAATAAGCTTCATTTCAATGGAAAGAACAAGAGGCATGCCTCAAACCTGCATTCCTACAAAGCATGCTTAAACTAGAAGAGTGCAAGAGTACTTGGACTGAAGCCAAACTGTTGCATCCGCTGTTTTGTAAACAGAGTTCCTACTTTAGCTTTCCCCTGAGTTCTCTCTTTTGCAGTGTTGGCAGAAGTCTGGTGTCTGTTTATGTTAATTACTACTTGCACTCTTACACAGACCTTTAAGGCGAAGGCTGTGATACTAAACATTGCTTTATGCAATTGTCTTTCACTTTATGGTGATCTGGGCTGCATTAAAAGAAGCGTGGCCAGCAGGTCGAGGGAGGTGATTCTTCCCCTCTATTCCACTCTCAGAGGCCCCACCTGGAGTACTGCATCCAGCTTTGAGGCCCCCAACATAAGAAAGACATGGACCTGTTGGAGCAAGTCCAGAGGAGGCCACAAAGATGATCAGAGGGCTGGAGCACCTCTCTTATGAAGAAAGGCTGAGAGAGTTGAGGTTGTTCAGCCTGGAGAAGAGAAGACTCTGAGGAGACCTTATTGCAGCCTTCCAGTACCTCAAGGGGGCCTACAAGAAAGCTGGAGAGGGACTTTTGACAAGGGTATGTAGGGATAGGACAAGGAGTAATGGCTTTAAACTGAAAGAGGGCATAAATAGACTAGATATAAGGAAGAAATTCTTCACAATGAGGGTGGTGAGGCACTGGACCAGGTTGCCCAAAGATATTGTGGATGCTCCATCCTTGGAAGTGTTCAAGGCTAGATTGGATGGGGCTCTGAGCAACCTGATCTAGTGGGGGATGTCCCTGCTCCTTACAGGGGGGTTGGACTAGATGACCTTTATAGGACTCTTCCAACCCAAACTGTTCGGTGTTTCTATGATCTGTGTCACTAGTACAAGTTTTACTAAGTACAATAGACCAAAATCAGCCTTTTAACTACAAGAAAGAGAATAGATTTTAACAAAAAAAAAATTCAGAAGTGGAAACAAAAAAATACTTTCAAGAATGAAGGCAATATTAATGAATGTTTACTGATTTTGTTGGTGTGTCATTGTTGGAGGAAAACATGAAAGAGTAGTCAATACTTATACCTAGGTAGTTCTTTTGGGAAATTAGAAGAGTTCCTACCCCTTCTTTTTGTTTACTGAACGTATGATACTACAGTTCATAGGTGTTCACCTCTTATGGTTGCATATAGGTATTCTGTTGATACTGAATTAAAGATTTTCCTCAATATTTTCATAAGTCAATATGCTATGTTTCAGAAACTGTGGTCATTTGAAATCACATTTATAGTGAATGTTGATCTGTTAACCAAGATGTGGAAAAAAAGGTGTAGGGAACCTGTGTGTATGTGTCTTTCATACTTACTGCTGTTTCTCAGTGTACTGTGATGTGATTATATAAAAACTTGGTATTGTAAATATGAGTAAGGACGTTAGAACAGAAAATACAATCTTTCAAGATGTACATATGCTACTAGAACAAAACAAATAAATGCAATATTTTAATTCCCCTGTTCTAAATAAACAGAGAATGCAGTGCAGCTGGCAATATGCCACATGCTGCAAAGATCCAAGGGAAGTCAGCAAAAATAAGGAAAACAAATATGCATCTTAAACTGATAAAAGATTTTAAAAGGTAAAAAGTAGTACATATCATTGCAATAAGCCCAGTATGAAATTGTACTTTGTGTTATGACAGTGATCACTTCAATCATAACAGAGATTTTAGTGCTAGGAATCATACGGAGATGGTTCTTTAAATTCATGTGTTGTTACACAGTTTTACAGTCATAACAAATAGACAGTGTTTTATAAAGAAGCTGATGCTTGTCCCTCTGTCTCCACACTTTAAAAGCTGCAGACATACATTGCTTTTCAAATAACTAGAAACATCTTGCAGAAAATAAGCAAACTTTCTTGTAATACTAAAGAGGCAAACAAGAATGGAGATCAAAGGCTCTGTTTTAGCCTGAAACTCGTTATTTAGCTTGACACTTGTATAATTCACAGTTGGTAGCTTGACTGTTTATTTGAAGTCAAATGCTGATTTAGTTTCCTGGACAGTCCAGCCTGCCTTACACATACAGAGCTAAACATACTAACCAAATGAAATCAAAAGAAAGACACATAACATGGGTCAGTCATCACTGCTGTTGGTACCAAGAAAGAGTGTAGTGTGTACATTTCCTGGTGTCCTGTGTTGAAATGTTTTGTGCAGTGATGCATTAGAAAAGAAAGAGGATGGGAAAAGTTCTCTGCAATTAACAGCTTTTAGAAAACTGCTCTGGGAACATACCTGGGTTTCAACATCCGTGAGTTTTCTTGTCTGCTCTGCTGTCTGGCTGAGGAGGCTGGTCCCTATTTCGAGCATGGTGGCTGTGTGGTTCTGCACAGCATTCTGCTGCAGCTGCACCATCTCCGATTTCATGTTTTCCACAATGTAGTTCTCAAGCTGTAAAAGAGAAAAGGTTGTAACAGTGGTATTTTTACCTGTTTAGGCATTCTGCTAACATAAGGGTGCATAGCTGGCATTCTTGCCAAAAGGGAAAATTTCAACATTTTCAGGGGTAGCCCAATTCTCAGATGACCCTGTGACTGTTGAGGTAGGGACCTGACTATCTGGATAGCCCCTGCAGTCATAGAGTCCCAATGTTTTTGCAAGTATCACGACCTGTTGACATGAGCTGGAGCAGGCCCCGCCTGCCTCCATCTGTGTTGAGGTTGCAGGGAACATTTGTGGTAAAGTTGTCATGGCAGCTCCAAATTTAACCCCTAAGAGAACAAAGCACACTACAGGGAAATTCCAGGTCCTACTTGTACCTCAGAATTTACATGTGAGTCCTACCTGGAAGACATCCTACTATATCCTGCCTCCCCTGCATTGTTCCTATCTTATAGTCATTCAGCAATATGATTTTTTATTGGGTTAGATCTCCACAAAGACTTTCATAAATGCAGCTTAGTTTAGCTGTGACTAAAAAAAAATTGTAAAGGAATGGAGACATTATCGTGCCAATAAAAGAAGGAAGTTGTTGACCATAAAACATAGAAAGCTGTTTTGCTCCTTTGCTTTTTTGGTCTTGATATTGTTTGGCTTGGATATGCAGTCTGTTGAACAGAATCTGAATTAAGACCCTCTAAATAAACTGGGCACCCCAGAGAGAGGGGCACTGTTTGTTTCAGTTTGTTTTAGTGAACATAGACAGCATCATTACCTTCTAGCTATCTAGGTCATCACTCTGCCACGACAGATCATAAACCCAGGACTAGTCTACAATATGATGAGATTGTTTCTTACTTGTACAAGCATTGTTCTGGTATCTTGCTTGATGTGCTCCATAAAGTATTAACAGAAAGAAAGGTGGCCCGTAATATTGTTTTCAATACTTTCCACTGAAATCAGCTGGAGTTCAGCCAATTTACATCCAGTGAAGACTTGGTCCTCAGTTTAATTTTGTGTCTGATCATTTTTTTTTATGATTAGCTGACTCCAGACTTAAGCAACTACTCTTTTACCTAATAATTTTAATCACTTTGGAGCTGCTTCTGCAGCAGTAAGCATGTTTCATTGTGAAAGGTAAGCTGGACAGCTAAGTAGTAAGAAGCAGATGGAGTTGATTTAAAGACTGAAGAAAGGAGCGGGAGTCAGCTATACAGTGTGATTAATAGGAAGGCCTGCTTTCATCTTATCTATAAGCATACCTGTGCTTAGGGATAACTCCTGTTAGATGTTCTGATGAGACACATCAGCTAAGCTCACAAAAGATTTATTACAAATTCGATAATTTATGTGCACCTCCTGCTAGTTTAAAAAAAAAAAAACATTTTTTTTCAGAGAAAGAACACTGCCACAATGTAAAATATTTTCTGCATAAGACAGTTGTTGGTGTTTCGTTTGTTTGTTTGTTTATCCCAGTTTGGAGAAGCACTTAATACCCTTGATCAAAATGAAGGTGAATCTCCTAGAGTCTCAGACAACAAAAACGTGTGCTTGAATTGCCAGGTAACCGCTCTTGGCTAGAAACCTACAAAGTGGTTTAGGTGGTGGGAAAAATGTATTGGTCAATACTCTGATAAGTATCAAAATGACATTTAAAACCCCCCAAAAAACTGTGTGTTGCAAAACAATATCTGCAGTGGATGTCACCATTTTCCACTCCCAATGTAAGTGTACTGCTCTGTTTTAGTTTATTACTGTGAGATAAATGTTACAGATATTAAGCTAGTTCAAGGGAGATTTTACAGATCCATCACATTTTTACACCATGCTTTTATGTTCAGAAATATTTTGCTTGTATGTCTCTGTCACATGAGATAATATATTTTTAGCCACCCTTTACTTGTTGTTGTTTTCTAACCAGTTTTTTTTTTTTTACGAACTATCTCTTGGTTGCAACTAATCCCTGGAAAAGAACTCCACAAACTGGATGGTTGTCCTTCTCCATATTCTGGTCCAGATCCTGAAACATCTGAACAAGAAGTTCAAATTTCTTCCACAACTTTCACCTCCTAATGAAACACAGGGCTCTCAAGTCATGGTACCTCCCATGGTGGGGTACCAACACATACATTTCCTTACATCCAATGTCTTTTGTTTCCAGATAGGACAATAGCATGTCTGTGGTGCGTCTGTACAGTGCTTGATTTGTTAGTTAGGAGCATTCTTAAACTGCTTTGCTCCACATGGGCCATGTGGTGCATGTGTGTAATGGATGTCTGGGAAAACTCATACAAAAATATGGTGGCTACACTTACTATGAAAGAAAATCAGAAATTACATATTTTCATACATCGATAAAAATAAAAACAGATAGAGATAGAAATATAAAAAGACATTTATATTTCTAACTAAATTTTTTGCCTGTTACTTTACTCACATTACAGAAAGTATTGCATTTGAAAGACCTAACTGCATCTGTGTGGAACTACAGCAGATTTTGACTAGCAAGAACACAGGCATAGATTGAGGCATATTGGATAACTTGTACTTTTAATTATTGTAGTCTAACACACTTTTCATGATATCCAGTCTTGAGCAATTGCCCTTGGTTACTCACCCCTAAAACAGCCTCTAGCTGAATCTGTGACTGACTCATTATAACAACAAAGCCAATTTTCCTGTTTCAGAATTACTCATTAAATGCTTTTGTAAATATTTAGTGTTCGGTACACTGCCACAATAGTGTTTGTGAGCACATCTCAGGAGTATCAGGAGCCATTCACTCAGGCAAAGGAGGGTAGAACAAGGACTGAAATAATTTAGAGGTTCTGTTACATTAATTCCCCTTCCTTCCTTCACCCACTTCTTTTAGTTTGCTCAGTAGATTTATTGGTTGCAATACTGGCCCTGCTAAAATCAATGGCAAAACTCCCATTGACTTCAATAGGCCAAGATTTAACCTATTATTTTTATTGCAGGAAGCCAACATTTACCAGGTTCATTATAGCCAAACACTGAATTTTATCTGAAGTCTTCCATTCTTTGAAGGCTTTATATTAAGTGTACTGAAACTTAGACTGAGCTTTCTTTGTGGTTAGTTAAGAGGAGTAGCGTCTATTTAACAGGTGATAAAAGGATCCTTGCAGAGTGGCCTCACAGAAAATGTGACACTCAGAAGCCTATTCACAGAAATAAATTCAAGAACATTTAGAGTTTTAAGTAATTTTTTATAACCCCTTCATACTGTAAGTTAAATTCAATTTGTCCAGGGACTGCATCAAAGAGTAGATATATAATACACAATTAAACACACTTTTCAGATTAATATACTTTTTACATTTGGATTTTCAAATCCTTGTA
The DNA here is from genome assembly GCA_011801015.1 of Ardeotis arabs. Lineage (NCBI taxonomy): Eukaryota > Metazoa > Chordata > Aves > Otidiformes > Otididae > Ardeotis > Ardeotis arabs. The sequence continues at coordinate 75,194 of JAAGAY010145796.1, forward strand.
TTACTGTTTCTTCTTATTTCAGGTTTTTTTTTTTTTGTTGCAAAAGTCAAACAGTTCTGCATTCTTTTCCCCCAATCCCACCCCTCCCACTATATGGCTTTCTATAGTGCATTGATGTCCCTGTTTTTAATTCGACTGCATCTGCTTTGGTAAGACTTATTACATTGCACAGGAGTTTTCAGTAATGCAGAATTACCAGTGGTATGCATAATAATGATATAAAATTCTCAGAAATAAAACTGTCAGAAGGTTCAATGTTATTGTTTAATAAACATTCCAGAGGATTAGGCATTAAAAGTATCTAGCTTTTTCTGGACAATGTTTATTGAAAAATCTTCGTGGAAACCACTCAAACCCTAATAGAACTATTAAAATGGAAACTGTAAATTAGGGTCTGAGTAAATGATAATGTTTTGTGGCAGATGGCTTATAAATAAAGTAAGAGCTTTTTCTTTTACTTTGATCAAGTAATGTTGGTCCCATGTAATTATAAGGTAAGGACTGCTATGATATCCAGATGACATTGGGTTTTCATACAGTACCTTTGAACAAGAATGCAAGTTAAAGTAACAGTAGCCTGCTCTCCTTCTCCTGCCATTAACCATATATTGCACATGATTTGCAATAACAGAAAGACAATGCACCAGTGATATTTTGTAAGAGCTTTTTCTTGTCTTGTCTTGCTTTGCGTACCTGAAGGTGTACCAGTAATACTATACTACAACAACCAATGAAAGTTCAGTTTGCCTTTCTTTGCTTTTCTGTCTAAGGGTGGGTCATGCCTCCCCACACTGAAAAACTCCCTCAGGGAGTCAGATAAGAAAGTGACATTTGATATAATTTGTATTCTGTAAATACACAAACAGCCTTAGTGTGAATAAGCTGGAAGAAGTTAAAATGTATAGAGTACCATCTTTGACTTTTGCAGAACCAGAAAGGAGTTAGGAAGGAGCTTATTAGCAAGAAAAGATAAAACAACAAATTTACAATGATGCAGACCTAGTCCTATTACAGATCCAAGGAGTAGAGACCAACCAGAATTCATCCTTCCGCTATTTCTGACTGTATGTGATCAGTGGGAATCAGAAGAAATGAACATGGATGGTACATAAAGGCAATTAAAAATGCTCAAATATTAAGATGCTAATCTGCACCTGGTTTGGAACATCCTTCCCTGAGTGTTAAGCATGTCAAGGGAAGCGCGTATCAGCCAGAAAAAAAAAAATTGTTGATATAGTATCAAATAAACAATGAAGAAGACTACTTTCCAAATCTATCCTCAATTAGACTTAGTAGAATTGCAACATAGATTGCACCAAAGGAGACAAGAAGTGATCCATTTGAGGAAGAGCTTTCTCAAATCTTGGGTAACCGATTACCTACAGTAAGATGGTAGGGGATGAATACTGATAATTTCAGTTAATTTATGAAATCAACCATTGCTGAGCTAAAGTGGAAGCTTTAAATGACTAGAACACAAACTGGGGTCACAGAAAGGCCTGTTGGGATATGTGGTATATGAAACTTTCACAAGGAAATAATTGGTTATGAAATATATAAAAATATTTGTGGATTTCAGTTTTAAAAGGAACCAGAAAAGTAATCCAGTAACTCTGTATGTAACCAAACAAAACTTTTGAGGAAATTTGGCTATATAAAATCTGTTTTATGTTTTTTGTTTGTTTTTTTTTTTTAATGCAATATATCCAGACTTCTAGCCTCCAGGCAGCAAGAAAATAAGTCTGTTTGTTAGTTTTTCAGTTGCACCTTCATGATAGTAATTATTTGAATAATACTTATTCAATTCCCTATTCAGTACTTGTTTCTGCAGTTTCATAGATTTCTGTAATATTGCAACTCATCATTTTGATTTCTTAGTCATATTTTTTATATCTTAACCCTGAATCATAATATTGTGGTTTTCCAAATTCTATTCTTGATAGAGGAGAAAACAAGGGCTTGCAGAGTCTATATATCTTCTTAAACCACCTCGTACTGAAATGAATATATGCATCTCTGAACTGAAACATTTGGTGATTTTTTCTAAACCAAATGTTCCAAACATATCAAATATGCTTTTCCTTAAATCCTTAAATCCTTGAATGCCTGAATCTTTGGTATTTTGTATGTTTACTATCTGACTATAAAGCATAATTAATAGACACAATTAAATTGTCATCAGGAAAAGTTGGTGGTTGATTATGTATGTTTAATTTATAGCCTAAGATATATAGATAGAGAGAGATATATATATACTGGGAACATATCCTCATATGTATGGAGGCTCACAGATACAAATAACAACTATTAGTTTCTTTAGGATGTGACCAGTCAAATAGCAGCGGCCATCTCAGCACACAGTGCCCAAACACTGTTTGATTTAGCCCCAGCTGACTGATACTGAGATTTCAAATCGCGGTGACTTCCAGTATACTAATGACACTTGTCCTCGTGGTGGTTGAGCTTGGCTTTATAGCAATCTTCAGTTAAACAAAAGTTTGCTATGAATGTTGAAGAATCTTTTAGCTAGTTTAAATTTTTTAAAAATCTAATTTTCCTCTTCAGATAGATAAACAAAAAGATGACCAGACATCTTTTTGTCAGAGGAAATCAGTGATAACAGATGTAAGATATTTATTCCAAAACACATAAAGTAAACTTTCTGCTACATTTAGCATCAGTAAAGTGTCTGCAGGAGTTTTGTCTCCAGTTCTGCATGTTGCAATTCAAGAAAGATGTACATTATTTTGGGAGAGCGTACAGAAGACAAAAATGGTCATAAATCTAGAAAATTGAAAGACTTAAGGAAGTTTAGTTTAATTACTAAGAAGACTTACAAGAAAATAACTGTCTAGAAGGACATAAAACTGCAAAGAGAAAGAAAATTATCTGTTTTCCACATCCATGGAGCTGCAGTAAGTGAAGTTTAACTTTTGCATATTAGAGGAAAAGTTTTCTAACAGTACAGGTGAAAAAATACTGATAAGGATTCTTTGGGAAAACTCTGAAATTCCATCACTGGGGGTCTTAAAAGAATACTTTAGGTAAAGATCAGGCAGATTATATGGTATTTTATGGTTCTGTCTAGTTCTATCTTTTTCATTCTTCTCAGGTTTTTTATTACGTTACTTCAGACCTAAGCTCACAGACTCAATATTTGGAATCAAAGTCTATAGTAAAATCTCCACAGGACTGAGAAGAGGTTTGGAAAACACATCTCCTAATTAAATTTTTAGAAGAAAGTCAATATGAAAGAGGATTCTCATTAATTAAAAACACAACAAATTTTTTTAAAGTGCCATACATAATGATATAAATAAGAGGAACTGTTCTGTATAGACCAATTCAGAAACATGAGAAAGGTCACTGAGGATGTTTCTGAATGTGTGAATATACCTCAGTAGGGATGCAGTCTGCAGAACCGTCTGAGAAACTATTGTATGAATCAGCTCTGCAACTATAAAATTACAGCACTTTATTGTACTCAAGTTACTTCATTTAGGCTGCTTTAGAAACTACAGTCTCTGAAAACCAAACAATTTTTGGATACTCGAGCTTGTGTCAGTGGAGGCCTGCCATCTCTGTACCATGTTAAGTTATGCAGTAAAGTACATATAGAATCATAGAATCACAGAATCATAGAATCATAGAATCATAGAATCACAGAATCATAGAATCATAGAATCATAGAATCATAGAATCATAGAATCATAGAATCATGAAGGGACCTTCAAAGGTCATCTAGTCCAACCCCCCTGCAAGGAGCAGGGACATCCCCGACTAGATCAGGTTGCTCAGAGCCTCATCCAACCTGGCCTTAAGTATTTCCAGGGATGGGACATCAACCACCTCTCTGGGCAATCTGTTCCCTACCACCCTCAATGTAAATAAAACATAATAGACAATAATAGAAAATGATGGTGGAAGAATACACTATATGCCATCCCATTGGAATCTTGGGAAACTGGAAGCAAAATTATTTTTATTAAGCTCTGTGCTTTAAGTTGAATAGACATAGTCCTTGCTACACCAGTCGAGACAAGATATGGGAGACAGAGCTCTTTGTTTCAAGATATCAAGAGACTTCCCCAGTTAGGTTTACCCAATAGCATAATATTCAATATATGGGTAATTTATGGGAGCAAGAATGTTGAGTTTCAGTTCCTCACGAAGTATCTGGCATAACAAAGACATTGTATTGACTTTGGCCAAGTATAGGTTGTACCAGCCTGATAATTCAATCTGAGCTTTCTACTAAAGCATCTTCAAGAAATCTTTCCAATTTGTTTTTGAAGTTTTATAAAAGCTTACCAGCTTCTAGACTAAAACCCAAAGATCTGTATAAATGAAATTTATTTGTCATTTCAAATATAATTAATTACAGTTATTACAAAAGCATACAAAACATTTTAAGAGTCAATTTCAATTACTTTTGTATGAATATTAGATCTCTCCCAGTTTTTTAACCTTAAGGCTTAATAAAGTCAATAAGTAGCATAACTAAGAATAATATCAAATGTGATTAAATGGTCCCATAAGGAAGTTACTTATAACAAGTAAATCAGAACAATATGTTCTTATATTCTACTGATTAGTAATATTTCTGGTTCCAATAATTATTCAGTTTAATGTTAACCTTTACAAATTTTTTACAGCATCAACCATATTTTTCTTTCTTGAGCTAACTTTCCAAACCACTTAATTCTATAAACTAAATTCATTTATGATTATACAGTTCACTGCAAATGTGAACCATCCCCAATATACACTGAAGGGGAAGGCATAATTGTAGAAAAGGCAACATCTGCGAACTTACCCTAAACAAATTATCATCTGGAGGGATTTTTAAAAAAATGTTTGTCTATTAAAGTGTGGAACTAATTAATTTTCTTTGGCAAAGATACTTTTGGTAAGGAGTATTTTTCAGAATGAATAATTTTGGAACAACTTCTGTGTAGAAGAATATTTGGACACCTTACGGCTCGTTCCTGAAGATGGACATACAACTTACAATAAAAATCAGTTCCACTGAAATAGCTCCTCCCTAGATTGCATATAGTTCTTGAAAAAGGTAATCTTAAACTGCATAAATAGTTCTGGTTGCTGTATTGCACTGCCAGCTTATAGATATACTTACAGTGAACCTGAGAAGCTGTAGTATATTTTGGAATCTATATATGACTTTTGATTTGTGTTATAGGAGGTAGTATAACATTTTAACATTGTATTACTTAATCTATTTTTAATTCTACTGGGTTTTTTACAGTCATCACTATGACATATAAGCATATTTTTGGTATTCTGTGTATGAAAACACTTTTCCAAGAAAGGTTGTGAAATTAAAACTCAACTGCATTACGTTCTATTCTTTGCAGAAGTTCCTTCTTTCTATAGTGCCTTATATAAATATCACAGAAGAAGAATCTCTTTATTCACTGCCATGAGCTCTGCCTTTAGCTCTTGGGTTTTGTATCTTAGGTCCTCCCTGATGAAGAAATCACAAATCCTTTTTATTACCATTTGTCTATCTTTCCTGTGTAGATTCTAACTTTCTTGGAGATTACTCTTCTGCCTTTCATCAGTGCCTGATATAAAGTCTCAAATTCAGCTGAAGACCCAGGACATTATATTATGATGATGACTGCCAATAATCTATAGTTTTAATTTGACATCTTTTTTGAAAGCATAAATGGGAAGTTTAGATGCACTGAAACAACTGAAAGTACTGCAATTTCTGTACATATGGGGCTACAGGAATGCAAGGGGATCCCCTGGGTATCAAATAACTTCCCCACTGTTCCAGACAACTACTTATTTTTATCTTTAACCCAGAGAGATCCACAAAACATCCACTGTCTGCATCCCACCAGTCTTAAAACACTCAGCGGAACTCATGATCTGTGCACTATGTATTCACATCCTCCCGGTGTTTGCTTCTGTCATAAATAACCTAGTGGTCAGGAAAACTGCAAGTGATCTCGTATCTTTTGCTAGGTGACAGGGAATAATGTAAGCTTCCTAAAGTTTCAATGTTACCAGAAATGTAAAACTTATTGTGTACTCCCCACGATGTTTCACAGACACCTGGTAAGGATTGAACCATGGTAGAGTTTTGCCTTGTCCAAAAACAGATGAAGTGTGGGGCCAGTGATCCTTGTGGCTGTGATTAGTGTTTATACGGCTAACTTTACCTCAAAACACAGAGAAAAACACTGCAGAACATATCTGCAGTGACAGCGTGGTTCATGGTCTGCTCGATGGCAGAGCACGCTACCACAAACTTCTGACTCTCAGTGACAAGCTAGAGCACCTGAGCAGCCAAGATGTTTGTAAGCAGATGGGATCCCTCGCCTCAGCATGTTTTATTTAGTGAAAAATGTTTAAAAGAATCCTATCTATGCTACACAGACTGAGAGTATTTTTTAGGCAAGATTCCTGTTCTTTTCTTCTCCTTTCCCTTGCCTAATAATGGCAAATGTTATTTTATTTTGCTTTATGTCTGTGTTCAGCATTTGGCTTCAACACTGTGATTCCAATTTATGCTGAAGACTGATGTTCTTGTCCATTGGTAACTAGTATAGCGAAGAGCAAAGCCTCTATGTGCTGTAAAATCCATTCCCCCACAGAACCCAGGGAGGTAGAGGCCTGAAATCTGCTGAACTACTTCAGACTATCAGCAGTTCATATCTAAGCAAGGTTTTATATATTCTCACACACAGTATTTATGTACATAGATTTACATGAGTGTATACATAATACTCACTTAAATTATGGTTTATAAATATAGGTAGACAGTAATATTCTTTTGTGTCCTATAAGGTTTGGCTATATTTATGGTTCTTAACTTTTATTACAATAATCTAGGCACAAGAGGTTTAATGATAGATGTTCTGGATACATTACAATGTTTACCTTATTTTTACTACGGACATTAAAAAATAATATTGATACATTTCTCCTGGAATCACTTTATAATTTTAAGGCACAAATAAATGAAATTTCCAGAAGTATCTGTAGCAGTAAACTAAGAACTTCGGTTTCCCGCAGCACTATAAAAAAGTTAACTACTAGTACAAACTCTAACACCTTTTCTTTCCATTCTTGAAATTCTATATAAACCCATTAATCTCTAAGTGCCCCTAGACATATCCATAATTCTCAGCATTATAATGAATGTGTAACTCTGTATACTGGGGAGATGGTCTTGACAAAATATGTGCAGCCTCAAAAAATTTGGTTTCTTCCTGTGCTGATGGAACTGATTGCTTGAATACATGTCAAACAGTGAATTAAAATACCTGAATAAAATTGTTGCCAAATACACCCTTCCAATAATTATTAAAAAGAGAAACATGCATTAAAATCTCAGATTGAAACTGTCATGTGTTCAGTATCCATGCACATATATTTACATATGCACATACATGTATGTAAATATAAAATAAGGATCAGCTCATTCCACTAAATAGGTTGTAAAACCTCTGTTTTAGAAGCAGCAGTGGAAAGATCTGAAGTTCACTAAACCATATAATAAAATATCAGGTACTCAAATTAGCTCGCAGAAAAGACTATGAAACTTAGTAAGACAAAAGTGACTTGGTTTATCTGAAATGGCACAGTTCAAGATATATGTCCTTTTATAGCTTTAATAATTGTATAGAAAGATAAGACCTTTTTTTTATCAGAAATATGAGAGCAGCCAAAGCATATAAAGACAATTCTGGTTCCTCTTTTGATTAAATTCCTCTGGGGATTTTGAAAGGGAGCAATCACAGATTTGCTTTACGTAAATGTGTGCTAATACAATCTCCCTCATCCTCAGTTGCTGGAGTGAGATTCAGGGTATGATTGTGGGGATCAATTCCCTGCCGCAGTTTACTTCTTGAATGCTACAGCCTCTGGGTGAGAAATGTAAAACTGCAGATTTCTCCAGAGAGCTCATATACTGGGAATCGGTATGATTGTTTCCATTAGCAGCTAAAGGAATAACCGTACAGGAGTTGCAATGATGTGGAGTAGACTCGGGTTGTTCTGTACTTAACTCTGAGTACAAACTCAGTGGTAGCAACAAGAAAATTGGGTTGAAAATCTCTTCTTTTACTCTAATTCTGTAGAATAAAAACCAGTCCAAACATGTTTAAATTTAGGGAAAATTTGAAAATTTAAATCTTTTGGAGATATTCCTGCACTTAAGTCACTGTGAAGAGGAGACACATGATAAGGAAAGATGGAAGAGTCTCCCTCCTAAGGCCTTGCTTTAGGATCAGCATTTCCCCCCCGTTTTGGTTTTTTTTTTTTCCAGGACCTGGCAAGAATATTCGCTCCTACTTCACTCTGTCATAATTACAGCTCTTGCTGGAAGGCAATGTTATTGTGAAGCATTCCTTTATAAGTCATGAAATCGTGAGCTAAAGCGGGGAAGCGTTCACCCTTCAATTTCATATCTGCTAACTCATGGTCAGTAGGTTTTCTTTCTCTGGCTGATGCACAGTTCCTATTACTGTTGCTAACAAAGGCAGGACAAATAAATTCATATATGAACAACTGATTATATACGTGCATAAGCACACATGCAGAACAACAGATGTAGCAAATGACAGACAGAGGAAGAGAAGCATATATTAGAAATGGATTGCTATACAAAGAGGCAGTTTGTATGCAGCACTTTGAAAATATATCTGGTTTTACAAGGGAAAACAGAAGCCACTAGACATGTATTTGCAAATGCTGTTTAATAACCAAGTTAAAAACAATTAGACACAAATGGTTTAAGATTCATGCATGCTCAATACAAATTCAAAGTCTTATACTCAAAGTGAAGTGGAATATTGTTAATTATTTTTTAATAGTAAGAAACTGTTTGGATATATCCTTTGGACAATCTAAATATGAATATCTCCCCAGTGATCAGTGAACTAAGCTCCCAGGCATACCGGCACCCGTGGCTGCTCCTGCATTCCCAGCGAGGCAGCTGGGTCACTGTCAGACTCTCACTGATTAAGTTGCTACTTTTGTTTGCAAATTTCCACACAGCCTCCCTGTGCCCAAAGTGATAACGATCACAGTCATTTCCGATTTGTAATCCAGGAACATGTACTGGCCCCTGCCCTGACGGAGATTCACAGTTCACAAATATAAAGTGACAGTCCTTTTGGCATGATTAATGTAGTGAAAACACAGAGAAATGAGTCAAAGATGAGACACACTAGCTATTTCAAGTCTGCCCTTCACTCAGCTCTTGTGTGAATTCTTAGCATTTATCATCGATCTTCCTTCCACAATACTTTTAATTTTACAATAAATCCCAAGTAGGGCACATATAACAATAAGACTAATGTTTTCTTGCCAAGTAAAACTGCATTTAGAAGGGTGGTTTTGTAATATCTCAGAAGCATTTACAATATAATGAAAAATACGTTGAATAAACCAACGTATCAGAATAACAGGACTATTAAATAAAAGGAAAATATCCCAGGCCTTTAAAACATGCTGGAACTCCGCAGAATCAGAGATGACCAGGGCTCAAAATCAAGTACAGATATTCCTAAACTTTCAAGTATTCAGATTCAGGATTTTAGTTCGATCTCTTTTTCATAACGATAGCCATGTGGTACTGTTCTTCTCCCTCAGGGGTAACAAAAAATATCAGTTGTACTGACTTTGTAGTTGCTGTACAGGTCACTAGTTTAACCACATGTGCAGAACATACAGGAATTAGGATAACATTTCTCATGACTACAGCTATTCGATCGAAAGAAGAACTGACTTCTCGGAAAGGGTAGTCAGGCACTGGAATGCACTGCCCAGGGAGGTGGTGGAGTCACCGACCATGGGGGTGTTCAAGAGACGTTTGGATGTTGTGTTGAGGGATATGATTTAGCTGAGAAGTATTGGTGATGGTTGGACTGGATGATCTTTTAGGTCTTTTCCAATCTTGATAATTCTGTGATAATTCTGTGACATCAATAATGCTCATATCCACCATGCTTTGTACCATAATAATAGAGAACAAAGTGTCCACAAATCCCTAGGCAGGTTTGGCAGCTGTTTCACTGAGATGTAGGTCGCAATCATGTTAATAGTTCTACGTTCTGCCCATTAGCTGGCAATAACATTCATGCCCTGTAGTCAGAACATTATAGCATGGCAGTTTCTTCACTACTGAAAACAGATGAAAAATCTTGCCTGGCACTAAAAGAATGCTGTGACAGTGACTCTAATCCTACTCATATCTGTTGCTCCCAGAGGACCCAAGGAAACTGTATCAGTCACTGAAAAGCACATCTGAACCCCACCACCACCTGCAAACCTCTGTGCCCAGAGCACAGAAAACCTTAATATAAGCCATGCAAAAGTCAGGAATAAATGTTCTGGGATAGGTGTTCTCTTTTTCAGGACACAGGTTTTCCACCTCTGGTATTGATGCTGACGGAAACAGTGTTAGTGCTATGCTGTGCCTGAAGATCAGATCGGGTCGGGGGAAGATCAGAGTACTGGATCCAGCAGAGCTGTACAGAGACCTGTGGGGTAGCAGGTCAGGAAACCCCTGATTCCCCATTGAGACATCCCTGCCTCATCTGGATCAAATTCTTTCCATTCAGATAATGCTGCGGATTAATTTCCAGGAGGTCAAATAATGTGGGGTTAGGACACATACGGATTTATCTGTTGAAAAAAACCCATATGATCCTCTACTGGGATGACACAGGAAAGTTAGGTAAAGTCTGGAATCCTGACATATTAAAGTCAATGGAGGTTTTGTAGTTAACCTCAATTTGACCAATATTTCACCCCTGAGACTTCATTTTTGGTTTTGACTTTCATCTCCAGAACAGGTAAAAACACCTTCTCAAAGCCAACAGGAATGCTATTATATATTATTATTAATTAGTTTTTTGCAATTCTAATCTGCTCTGAAACTAAACATTGGGGTTTGTCATCTTGTAAACCTATTAACATACTATCCAAGATTATTTTCTTGTGAAAAGTATGCTGTTAACATAAGTGCAAGCATGCACGTATGGATTATTAATCATTATTACATTTGGACTAAACTTCTAGCTTCTAGACATGAAAAGAATGCTAAAACACAAATATTTCTGTTCCACTTGAAATAAATTACCATGCTACCGCAAATTTTCCAGCAGGAAAAGGGAAGGGGAGAAGTAAAATTCCGCACAATGTGTAGAATGTTTAATGGATTTCTGTGTGATAACAATGGCAGTAGTGGCACTGTTCATTTGGTCAGTGTGATGACGAAGAAGCGGAAAACCAGGACTTTGTTCCTTTCTTTGCAAGACGACTGCAAGACCATCACAAAGGTGTTTTCTTTAAAAGAAAGAATACAGGATTATTTAAAATAAGCAAAAGCTGCAGAGTTCCAGTTGAGAACTGAACTTCCTGAAAGGTCGAGGTGTTGGGGGTTTGTTTGAAGCTTATCTTTTTGTCTCTCTGCAGTTCCAGTAGCAGATCTTTCACAGCTGGGCAGCAGCAATAGCTCTACTTTCACAGCACCCCAAAGGAGGGGACATTCCAAGCAGACCTGCAGTCCACTGCTGCCACATGAGAGAAGGTCATGGCATGAAAGCGTCTTCTTCATCATCATCCACAAACCAGTGGGATGTGGGACTAGAGGCTCAGCTGGAACACTGCAATAGCTTGGCTGATCTGAACTACTTTTCCAGGTAGGACTTCTTCTAGTTGCCAAAGAAAACTAGATAACAAATCTCAAATGTACTACAAAACTCTGCTCTAGTTGAAGGTTCCTTACTCAAACCCACAGCTGAGTGTTTATAAAACATGATTCTTCCTCCTCTCCTTCACACTCTTGTAAACATCTGTGTTAGTCTGGGTTATTGCAAGGTTCCCTTTTATCTGGGATGGTTGCACAGCTTTTCACTGACATGCAGGCAAACCTGCCGGCTTTCACAAGTGAAAGCAGATATTTGCAAGAATTAAAAAGACATTTCTCTAGCTGTACTACCAAAATTCCCTACAGATATCTTTTTGGACATTACAAAAATGTAAAATAAAAGTAACCTACCTTTTTTCCCTGGCCCTAGCTCCCAGAAACAGTGCAGATCAGGGATTCACCCAGCCCTACTCAAATGCAATGCATTCATAATCTTGCTTCTATTTTTGTTAGGCAGAAGGGATATGGACTCTGGGTTGCTGGTAATTGGAGCTGATTACTCTTGAGACAGCTCAATACAAAGGTTCAGTCTATTCCTCACTTTCCTGGTGGTGACAGTGTGTGACAGTTGATTCTGTAATATGTAAGAAGTAGCTTCTGGTCCCATCCTGCCAGAAAAGACTGTGTTCAACAGATGAGTCAGTGAATTTATCAGGTAAAAAGGAAGCTGACACTGATAACTCCTCCGCTGCTAAAATTAAGAGTGTGAGTCCCTGTTTAATAGTACTGACTATAAAGCACATTGAAATACAAGGAGCAGATAAAAAACAAGTGACTTTTGAGCATATAGCTTCCTGGCTTCTGTGATCTTCCCACAAAGCTGGTAGCTTGTCTGACAAGAAGTCTCTGATACACCTGTGAAATAATAAACTAAAACATGGGCTGTCCCAGTAATTTTCCTTCATATGGCAGCTCTAATTTCCTTTTGTAAATATAATGTAAACACTAGCTTTCTGCAGGTAAGTTCTGTGTGGGCTACCAAAATCACAAAACTGCAATTACGTGTCACATAAGTGTTGACAGAAAAAAAGTTTTCCTGCCATTTGTTTCTTACTCCAGTGCTCTTTTATATTGGTTAGTAAACAAATATTCTCATAAACATGAATGGAACTTTGCTAAGTACTGTTCAAACATGATGCTAGCTCAGTTTACCCTCTTATTACCAAGATGCTTCACATAAACAATTAGTGACACTAAAAACGAAGTGACCATGTGAAGAATGGCTCATGGCTCAGTGGTAGATGTGTTTCATCACTATGTTTAAGAAAGGTCTTGGCACAGACTGCGCTATAGATCAGCTGAACCAGCACAAAGAAGAATGCTTCAGTCCTTTACGGCAATGGATCTTCATAATCCCCATCTTTTAACACATGGTTCGCAAAGTGGTAAGAAGGTTTTTTAATATAAACTGGCTTTCTGAGTCCTGAAATGTTAATTAGATTGGTATTTCATTACATTTATTTTATACTTAAAGCTTATTCTACTCTTGCATGAACTCTAAGCTTTTATTGAGAAGAGTGAGATAGATATTAAAAATGAAATATACAGTACATAATTAGCTCTGGTGGATTTAAGGGTTGAAGGGGTATGCTTTAGGAAATAATCCTGAATTATCAAGGAAGGAACTAGATGATCAAATAGTTTTATTCCATCTGTACTTCCTAGGATACTGTGAATAGCTACTCTTTGGTATATCCACAAAATTATTGCTTAATAATAAATGATTGCTTAATAATAAATAGGATGACTTTTAATTGCTGTAAATATCCTTTCAGAATAATTTTCTGTAAAAATTATACAAGCATAAAAAGACACTGGCTTATTGTCTCTTACTTGTATGATTTATATTGATTTAAAACAGTTACAGGTTATTTAAAAATAAAACAGTATGGTTCCTGCACAGAAAGCTGTGTGAGAGAAATACATTGGAATTCAAAGTGCAGGCCAGTCTCTCAGATAGAAATAGTTTACCTCACTTAAAAAGAAAAAAACATGTAACAGAATTGCTGAAAAAACATGACAGCTATACTTCAGTATATTTATGCTAACTTCCAAAATCAGATTAAATTAGTTATTTCAACTGTCCCCTAATTTTGTTTAAAACTGCATTTGCTTCTCAGATTTAGTGGAACTTTGATACCATTAAAGGACAAGTTAGTCAGCTCATTAAATTAAATTTAAATTCATACGGTTTTTCCAACATAAATAAATAATCCAAACATATTCATCCAGACAAATTGAATGTGATGTTCAGTTAAGGGAACAGAACATTCTGTAAGAATTTAAGTCCACAGGGTGACTTGAAATATTTTTATAAGACAATGCCAACTTAAATCAACCTTATATTTAGCCCTTTTTTACCTTACTTATATCCTTTCCGAGTAATACTGACAGTGATATGTAAATGAGTGGTGAGAGAAAGAATGTCTTTCTGGTAAGTATGTTTGTTTTTCATAGTTAATGACATTTTGCCACTGTTCAATTTCTACCCATTTAACTGTGCCCAAGAAGGACCATAAATAAAGCCAACATCAGACTACACGTAAGCCCAACACTTGCCATATCCTGTCAACTTGCAGATAAAGACACAAATTGAAATAATTTATGATGGTTGTTCTTTGAAAAAGAGGCAGGGCTTCTCAGTCCCAACCTTTGCATGCATGTATAGACCAATATTATCTAGTGCGTATATGGGTGTACTGGTGCATTGGTACATGGCTGAAATTGTGAGCATCTGTTATTATACAGTCATCTCCCGTGGAGATCTTGGTAAAGGATCGGGGCATATGAACTGAACCAAAGCCAGCAAATTATTTCATTAAAGGCCCCTGAAATCTAGTAAATGAAAATGCCTTTGGCCGTTATTGACCTGAGCTGTATATTACAAGCGAGCTTTTTGTGATGGGATCTCCAGACCATTAATAATTTTCCGAGTCATGTAGTTAAATCATAGGCATCTTTCTTCTTTTTCCTTCTTAGTTAACTCCATAAAAGGGCTAATCATGATCTCATTAGACAATGGCTCAAGCAGGGTTTTTGTTGTTGTGTTGGTTTTTTTCCTGTTGTTGATCTCCTCTTTTACAAGGCAGTTAATAGATCTTTTTTGACTGTAGGAACCCACATCAATTAGCTCTTCAAAGAGACCCTCAACTTACTTAAAATCAGCTCATTAAAGATTTATATTTACTTGAAAAATCTTAGCATCTGGTTAGAAAGAAGCCTTATTTTGGCTGAGTTTCCATGGCTGGGTTTTTACTGGACTTGTTTCTGCCACTGCAGCTCAGTACTAACTTTGTTAGCTTCAGCCACAGAAATGTTCTGTCGCCATGGGTACACAGAATTAAGCACACTGGACATGGTATTGCAAACGGCTGGACATTCAGCAAAGACTGAGGCCAACACAGGCCTCATTTTTTAAATAGAGTGTTTCCACGATCTCTGAGATGATTCACAGGCAGACACACATATATGTACATAATGTGGGGAACGAGGAGCAGAATGTTCAGAAGTTTGGATTCAGCCTCTGGGCTTCATCCTACATGCCCCCTTCATTTCAAAATTGTCCTCAGCATATTTAATACTCTGTAGCTTTTCCCTCCTAACATCTTCAGCTTCTTTTTCATTTTCGTTATTCACTTGGAAAATGTAAACTTAAAGTTTAAAGCCTTACTTTGATCTGAGATGTTATAGCATAAACAACAGATGCAAATACTTCTTTGATGACCACTAATCTGCCTGTAAATCTCCTGTTGAATCAGAGCTAAAAATAATTACTTTCTGTGTTATTTGGCATAGCTCATCTCTTCACTTGTGTACTCTGGGAAAACAGAAAAATATTGCTAACTTTAAGGAATATGTGATTTTAAGATGTCTCATAGCTACTTCATTATATACCTTAGTGCCATGGGGGGCATGGAGAAGGAGCTCTGAACTCTGGTTTAATATATTTATAAAGGGGAGAATTTTGTTCTCTTTGTTTGCTTTTCTCAACAAGGAAAGAGTATGAGTCACTCTGATAAGTCTGCCAGGATTAGCCCACTCAATTCACCTCTTCTACAAAGATATTCCTTTAGGTTTGGGAGATGAGGGTACAGCTTAACTGTTTTGTTTTACTGTTTCCTTTATCCTGGACACTGGAACAATTCAGCATTAACACTGTCCTTTCACTAATACATCCCAACAGGCAATAGCAGGAGCCGTTATATGATTAATGATTTCAGAGATGATTGTTGAAATCCTAAACTACTATTAAAGTAGCCAGCCTAAAACCAAAAACATATTACTGTTCAGCCATATGTGGCCAAATGCACACAGATTTAACAGTGCCAAACTAAACTGTATACATAGTGTTGACTAGAACATGCATCTTGCCTTTCCATCACTTGTATTATTCAAGTTACAGAAGGTTCACCATCTTGTTCATAAAAGATACTCCTCTACTGTATAAAAGCTATTCAGTATTCCACAAGATCGTATCTCTTATATAAATGAAAAAGCACAGGAACATTTTTAAGAATAATCTTTTAGGATAAGAATATCAAAAGTGCTAAAGTTTATATCTACATGGAGAGCTTTGGAGCAAAGATAAATATGTGAATTCCTCATACATTGAAAGTGGGACATTGAGCTCTTAAGAATGTGATTCATAGTCACAAACGCAGTGAGCAGAAGTTCACTCAACCCCACTGGCAAGTGTGTCTCACTGGGATAAGGCTCACAATACTCTCTTAGATATTTCCTCCTGGATTAGCCTTCAGTTATGTAGGTACAGCAAATCGATTTCTCTGGTTTTGATTTTCTCTAAAATATCATCATGTGAGAGAGTAGAAAACAAGACTTCTATTCTCTCCTCTGTCTCAGGGGTGGCAAGCCTACAAGTTCTCTTCCAGGCAAGAGTTTAGTCCATAGAAGTATAGACTAGGATGGGTTAAATGTGTTCTCTGTCCCCTGCTGAAGCAGGACCATTTTGCCATGAAGAGCACAAGGTTCATGACACTAAAGAGAAAGTGCTCAAGTAGGAATGTGATGTGGCAGTCCAGTGATACAGATGTCAAGTGTCCTAAGGATTTGTCTCTTTTCCAAGACTGTTTATGAATTTTGCAAGAATCATTGAATAAATATACAATTTAGCTTCCTCTCCCAGCAATTAAGCAGTTAAATTGGGAGTATAGGAGGTAAATAGGGAGGTGTGCTGCCTTCCTGCGGCCCGGGTCAGGGATATTTCTAGAAAACTCCCCAGCCTTATCCGCCCCTCTGATTATTACCCTTTATTGATAGTTCAGGCTGGCAGCGATGGGATTGCTGATAGAAGCCTGAGGATTATAAAACATGATTTTAGGAGGGTGGTGAAGTTAGTTGATGGAGCGGGCATACAAGTAGTGTTTGCCAGTATTCCTTTGGTGGCAGGGACAAATGCTGAGATAAGTAGAAAAAGCCATCTTATAAATGCATGGCTGAGAGGCTGGTGCAAACGCAAAAATTTTGGATTCTTTGATCACGGGGCAGTCTACTCGGCACCTGGCCTGAGGTCGGCTGATGGGAATTGCCTGTCTCCAAAAGGGAAACGGATACTTGCCCAGGAGCTGGTGGGACTCATAGAGAGAGCTTTAAACTAGATAGGAAGGGGGAAGGGGATAAAGCCAGGCCTGCTAGAGATCGGCCTGGGGAAGTGGTATTGGGATTAGGAGAGAGGCGAGGGGCTCAGCTGAGGTGCGTCTACACTAATGCATGCAGCATGGGGAACAAGCAAGAAGAGTTGGAAGCCATAGCGCGGCAGGCAAACTATGACCTAGTTGCTATAACAGAAACGTGGTGGGATTGCTCCCATGACTGGAGCGCTGCAATGGATGGCTACAAACTCTTCAGGAGGGACAGGCAAGGAAGGAGGGGTGGTGGTGTGGCTCTCTACGTTAGGGAATCCTTTTCTGCTACTGAGATTGTGACTGGGGATGATAACATTGAATCCCTATGGGTAAAGATGAGAGGAAGGGCTGACAAGGCAGACATCCTGGTGGGCGTCTGTTATAGACCGCCAAACCAGGATGAAGAGACAGATGAGGTATTCTACAAGCAGCTGGCACGAGCTGCACGGTCGTCAGCCCTTGTCCTCATGGGGGACTTCAACTTCCCTGACATATGCTGGGAGTACAGCACAGCACAGAAGCAGCAGTCTAGGAGGTTTTTGGAGTGCATAGAGGATGCCTTCCTAATGCAGTTGGTCAGAGAGCCCACGAGAGGAACTGCCCCGCTAGACCTGCTGTTCGCAAACAGGGAAGGTCTGGTGGGAGATGTGGAGGTTGGGGGCTGCCTTGGACAGAGTGACCATGAAATGATAAATTTCTTAATTCATGGTGGAGCTTGGAGGGGGAATAGTAAAACTGCTACCTTGGACTTCCGGAGGGCGGACTTTGAATTGTTCAAGAGACTAGTAGGGGGAGTCCCCTGGCATTCAGTCTTAGCGAACAAAGGGGTCCAAGAGAGCTGGTTGCTCTTCAAGAAGGGAGTCTTAAGGGCGCAGGAGCAG